>BMAW01125401.1:0-24973 GCA_019974015.1 Nephila pilipes | reverse complement strand
TTTCCCCATTGGTTTTGAGGCTCAGAATTTTCTATTGTGTGATAAACTGCTGTTTAGCAGAAAATGCAACACCATGAAGAATCATCAGAATCAAATGGGAATTCGCAGCAAATGTCGGTATAAGGATATTATGCCAAATTAGCCAAAGTTTCCGAGCCGCTTTCCTTGCGTGCGCAGCGCAGCATCTCATAATTGATGCTGAAACTATAAATAAAGTGCTGTGGCAGGACGTTGAAAGTCTATGATTATTTGAGTGTTTACACAATTTAAAGAATTATACATAAATATAGTGTTTGTGTCATATATTGATTTTAAAAGAAATTAATTTAATATTTATTCAGTGTGATACAGTGTTGGATTTATTAGCAGGAATTAAAATTTGATTATCAAGGCCTTAACCTATAAATTTGTTCAACAATTGGCTCCAAAATACCCATTAATTTGTAATTAAATTTAAACCATATTCTATAAGAAAAGTATTGTTTAAAATATCTTATTTCTGTCGCATGGAATCTGAAATTTACTCAATTCATTGATGTATAATCTGAAAAAAAATCTATTTTCGCAAATATTTTCTTATGAGTACATTTATTTCTTATTTTATTATCACTATATAGTATTATGAGAAGAAAAAACTGTTGTACAACAATTCTTCGAAAACAGTAAAACTTAAACTCTTAAATATAAAGAAATATCTTAAAACATCAAGATATAAAAACTGCATAATAATTTCTCAGTCAATTAAAAACGTTTCAGTTACATTAACATACACTTTACGAAGTGAAAAAAAATAGAATTGTTTTCGAGCATCATTGCTGCGCAATCATATATAAAAAAGTAAGGCAAAGTGGCCCAAAGATCTTAAAATTCTTAAACACTTGTTTTTAAATAATATTGTGTTATTCTGTAAATTGTTTAACATAGCTTACAATTTGCTTTTATTCAAATTTTTGATCAAATTAAGATTAATATAATCCAAACAATAGATACTTTTGCAGATTTCATCAAAAAATAAAAGGTATACACATGGAATGGTACACAATTTGCAATTAATATTTTATATTTATGTTAAAATCCTTTTTAACACGATTCTATAATAACTCTTGAAAACTTCCTGGATCTTATATCTTTTGAAGGATTACATTCGCGAAATAAATTATTACAATGTAACATTGCGAATGAAGTCAATTATTGAACAACTCATATGAAGCAAAAAATTAGAAGCTGATTAATAAAAATTTGTAATATAAAATATAATCTTTCTGAAGAAGTGACAATATAACATTTCAAATTTTCCAATGTCTTAAAATTATATATGCATTTTTGCATTAATTACGCATTCTAATTTGAAAATTCTCAATATATAAACCAACGAATATTATCAGCCAATTTAAACATGTGTTAAAAATACGTATAACATATTAAACTCCTCAGAATTTCTCAAGCAATCTTATTGAACTAAATTTTAATCAAAAGCAGTAAAAAACATTTTTGAATTATTAGAAACTCACAGAAAATTTGTGGTGTTTTCATTATTATATAAAATATATTTGAGTAAACCAAAAAAAAAAAAAAAAATTGCAACCATTATTTAGCTTGTTGATAGAAGAATGATATAATACCTTTATGCTAAAGCATTCGAAATTAATATTTTAAAAATTATTTTGAAATAGCCAGGCATAAAAATGCTGTGTGATAATTTCGCATTCAATTAAAAAAGTAGTGTACATTGTAACACGCAAGTTACATTACCTTATTCATCGTAACACATTTCACAAACTCTGTGCTAAACAAATACAAGACTTGTTTACATCGGTGGTTAGCATGTGATATAGATATCACGTGATCCCGACAGCACATGAATTTAGTCCATTGAGCAATCGATGAAATTTTTTTAATTTTATCCATCATAAGAGTTGAAATATATTCAAATCTAGAAATGTACCCACATAAAACTCAAAATATATGAAATATCGCTTAAATCTAACTAAGTCTTAAGCCCTGGCAAAATTTCCTAATCTGAACTGGGGTAAGAATGGTGAGATGAACTTATGGGGGACTTAGGTTTTCTTCCTTTGAATAAGATGACGGTGAAAACGGACTTTAATTTTTAGAAATGTCTTCATTTCAGGGCGGGAGAAAAGAACTCTTTATTCCTCTTTCTGGAGACTTATTTTATCCTATAGACGATTTATTTAAAAAAAAAACTTTCATCAAGAATGGCACTGGCCCCTGCTATACTTCATCAGTCACAAACGAAACACATACATAAACTCTACAGAACCCATCACACCTCTACTAATACGACTTAACTTTTAGATGAAAACACATGACACAATGTAAGTATGGAAAATAAACCATTATGGGGTCACATACAACAACAAACTATAACTACTATTATTTAACTAAATAAATTTTTAAGTTCCACCAAATGCTTGTCTAGTTCAACTGTGTTCAATTAGTAAATTCTTTCTTTCCGACCTTATGTACTTCTCATCACTATACAATTTATGTGTCTTTTCAATTAATTTCAATTGACTCCATCAAATAAATAATACGTTACTTACGATATTTGAGAAATATTTTATTAATAATTATACATTATATGAGTAATATATTTAAATAACACTTACTTTGTATTTTTAATTCTATAATACCCGTAACTTGAGCTAAAAAAATATTTTCAGGTAGATATAATTAAAAATGACCACCTATCTGTCCTTCAACATATCCTTTATTAAGTCTTTCAGCTGATCCAATATTAGTAAAGAACAGAATAACACAAAGACGTATTACTTATTTTAAATAAAATTCCTTTAAAGTGTATATTTCATCGTGTATAACATAAGTAAAGAGTACCAAAATATTATAAACGATAATAATTAAATTTAAGAATATCACTATGTCCGAATAGGAGAAGGCATTATAGTATCACTTCAATAAGATCTAATTTTCATAAGATCTTATACTAATAAGATTAGTATAAGATGTATTTCGAAAAGCTTTTATATTTTAATATCATTCTAATAATTATTTGAGTAATATTTTTAAATAACACTTAATTTATATTTTTATTTCTATAATACCTGTAGCTTAAAGCTAAAATAAAACATTTTCATGCAGATATAATTAAAAATGACCTCCTATACAGCCTTCAACATATCCTTTATTAGGTCTTTCAGCTGATCCAATATTAATAAAGAACAGAATAACACAAATAAGAATTCCGTACTTTAAATAAAATTTCTTGAATGTGTATCTTTCACCGTGTTTAATATAAATAAAGAGAGCCAAAATATTAAAAAAAGGTTATAAACATTTTTAACAATATCATTTTCTCCGAAGAAAGGAGGAGTTTACATACTATCACTTCTGTAAGATCTAATTTGAATAAGATCGCATACTAAGCAGATTAGTATAAGATGTAATTCAGAAAGCATATTTGTACTCTAAATTCGATCTCATATAGTAAAGTTTATTTACAAAGTAGTATGGTATTAATAACCACGCGTGCTTCCTGGTGGTAAATGAAAGGTTTATTCACAATACTTGAAGAATAACACGACTAAAATTTTTAAATTAAAAAGCATTTTAATCAGAAAACCACAAAAAATAGGGAGAAACTTTAAAATAAAATCGTATTACTATTATAAATTCCTTTCAAATAGAAATTAAGTTCACTACAATATAACGAAGAAATCTTATTAATTACGAGAGTGGGTGAAAAGGTATCGGCTTCTTGCGACAAATGGCACAACTTAGCAAGATAGTATTATCATTGTAGGCTGTCATTTGTGAAACGGGACTTAAAAAAATGTGAAACGGAATTCAATGGCTACTATTGATTTCTGCCAAGTCCATCTGTCTTCGTCGATGAAAGAATTCAATCGTCACCATCCTTCAGGCATGAATTCACTATTTTTCATCGGAAATTAAGCCATATTAAAAACAATAAAAATCACTTAATGAATCTTTTCCAAAGAAATTAAGACTGTCTTATCATCCAAAAAGATATAACGTTGACTTATTTGGGATGCGTTACACTAATGCATTTCGCGGAAAAGGAAAACAATCAAAGAATAGCACTATAATTTAATTACCTGCACTACTCTGTTTTTCATTCCTAATACCCTCCATTTTCATTCTGCCTCGGATACATCTTGCAATCTTTCACTTTGTAATCCCAAAATAGGATGTGTTTTACCGCTTGTCCTTTCTGTGTTATTGATCTGTACACGCGCAAACGACACATTTTATCATACAATGCAATGCACATGTTCTTTTTGTGAATACCGTAACGTGTATGCAAATGGATCGAAATTCATCTTCGCAAGCACATATAATTGCAGCATACCATTTTTAAGAGACAAACTGTCAGCATTTTATTCCAGAACGGACTGACTCTCTGATAGTAACTCAAGTAAGATCAGGCCTGAACATTTTCCACTATCGACCCTTCAAAGTAATTTGGTAATAAATATATCCCTTATAAGTCATATCTAGGACATACAGCCACCATGCATTTATAATAGTTGTAATTACACAAAAACTTAAATACTATAAAATATAAGAACAAAAATTAGAGAAAATGTAGTTTCTATGTATCATTTCTACTACATTTCATTTCCTTTCAATTTTACAAATATGAACAAGATTTCAAAAACACAGTTTATAACAATACTATATAAATATTCCATACAGCACTGAAATACTACATAAAAACTGATTGTAACAGTGTAGTATCAACCTGCAATACAGCACTGGCTTAACTCCCTAGTTCCATACAATTCATGTGATAGTTGTGCTAGATGTATTGATTCAACTTTCTTTTAATATTTGACCTTAAATTGTTCATCATTCATTAATCAATTGATAACTAACGCAACAAATATAAATATGTATTTTAATAAACTAGTTTTTCTTTTATAAAAATTGTTAGCATTACTAAATCCTTCATCTAGCATGTAAATACTAGGAAAATTTGAAAAGAAAAAAAAGGATTGGTGGTTTGCGATAATTTGACGATTTTCTTACAAATAACTTTACAATTCCAATATTGAGAACATCCCTTGTTTGAAAATTCATATCTTCCAAATTCCCGTTCATTTCAATCAATTATTCTGCATGAAAGCTCAAAGTGGATAAGCTTGTTTCCTGAACGTGAATCCATAAATCTAAAACTGACATCTAAATTTCCAAATCTTTTTAATGATATTGATATATTTTTAATTATTTTAGTTTCAGTCTTACAGATCTGAATGTCATCAACATTATTCTTACTTTGTTCATCAGCAGAACGATGCAGCAAATTTTGAAAGTGTCGAAAGTTCATTCCTTGATTCTTAAAGATTATTATAAAATCATCCTCTCCTTTGGTTATATCGTCATGTACAATACATCAATTACCTCTCGTTTTGCTAATACAACTGCTTCCATTTGACACAAACAGGTTCTTGAATCTCCATAACCTAGTGCTATCCATGATTTTCCATTTGCCACACCCTAAGGATTTTAATTGTATCGATCAATAAATTTGAGGCCCAATTACTGAAAACAGTCATCTTTCTTTAAGTAATCTTTTCTTATCCTGATCAACATAACACCTTTGTTAATCACCTTTAGGTGATAATCAACGCAACGCTTTTCCAAATCTTTTTCTTTCCACTTCCCCATTTTTCAAGAAATCTTTTGTTGGTGAGTAAATAAGATAAACAGTTTGAATCATCGACTGTTGGTTGTTTTTATTCCATTCGAAAGCACCTGCATCCACTTGAAAACTCCTTTTCACTCAAAACCTTTTCTAGTAAATACACTCCATATGATATCTGTGTCATCCTTGAACTCACGGAGCTCAATTTCAGACGATCTTCATTTTGCCACTTCACCCATTCTCCGGGTGTAACGGCTTCCATAGGACTACAATCTGATGGTTCCAATGTCTTCTTCATTTGTGTCGGTACGACCACGTTTAAACTCGGCAAACCACCGACAAATCGGTGTTGCTTTGATGGACAAGTATCCGGGTAACATTTTAACCATTGTTTCGTTTGCACGGTGTTTTTACCCCATTAAAACAATGTTTTACCGTAGAACATGAAACTGGTTTTTAAACAAACTACAAAATGACTTACCTAACCTCGATAACTCAGCTGTTTCTGGTCCGATTCGACTTAAATTTTGACACGTTTCAAGCAGTTCAAAATTCTTAGAAAGACAGACCTGCATACTGGTTTACTACGATGCCATCTCTGCTAGTCTCGGGAGTTATTGATTGATGTGTTATAGTAATTTAATTTGCATAAAATTATAATTCTCCTTACCAAATGAAAGGTGTGATTAGGTAAATTTTATGATGACAGAAGTGAAGTAATGGATTAGAGATAAGGACAAGAAAACAGAAATAAGAGTTTCTTGCTTCTACTGTTTCGTTCAAAGATATTACAGAACTAATACTTCATATATGAGTCTTCATAACTAGTAAGTTAGAACTAGTATGATAAAAATACACTGCAGCTTCAGATGAATCAGCATATCATTAATCCAGACTCTTTAACGAAGGTTAAAGAATGCAAACAGGTGATCAATAATAAATCTTGCACTAGAAAAATGCTTGGAGAATCATAGAATTTGCATAGTGATATCATTTATATTCTATCAAGTTTTCACCAAACATTTAAACTGTCCACGCATCATTAAAGGCTATTTTGAATATAAGAATGTTGAGACACATGAATATTTAATTTTATGAATCTGTATCACATGTAATTTAAATTGTTTTCTGTGAATATTGGCATGAAGTCTAATTTAAGGATTATATACAAATTTCTTTTGCCTTTTGTATATGTTCAAAAGATGTATGAAAATAAGAGACTATGTAGATTGGTAATTAAGTGCTTAAGTTCTTGTTCTGAGACACCTGGGTCACGATTAGCGAAGAGTACTCCTAGAAGGGATTATTAACAAAGAATTAATTTCTTCTCGTTGATGTATAAGGTAGCATTTTCCATTCATATGGATAATTTGTGGAATCATTTGCTGAAAACAACATGTTGTGCTTCAATTTTCCATCAGTAGTATTGTTTATATGATAGCACCAGGCCCTTCTAGGTAAGAATTTTTTTTCAAGTTATATGCATCATGCACATTGTTCCAAAATTAAAATCATGAAACATTGCAAAATTTGCTCAAAACGTTTCTGGCTACAACCCAGCCTAACTTTTGCTTCAGATTTATTAACATGAGATAAGAACTGGGAATTTATTTTTTCTTTTGCTTGTTTTCAGCTTTTACGACATTTATTCTTAAAAGGCATTTCTTTTGAACGCGTTCTATTCCTCCGGATCAAATCGGAGGATTGCTAATAAACAATATTAATAATACTGATAATTAATCTAATATACATTCATAATAATCGAAAGATTTTTAATGAAAATTGATGTCACGTCAATAGTGTGATGGGTTTTGCAACTCTAAAATCATTAAAGCCTTCCTTTAAAATATACCCTGCAAGGAAAAAAATCATTTATTTCAATTAATTGAAGACAGATATTCATAATCCAATAAATTAGTGAGATAAAACTTAATACTTAAATTTTAATGTCCTTCTCTCCCTTATTCAAATTAACCTCGTTGTTTGTATCACTAAAAAACTCTTAGTAGGTTCCGCTGACATGTAGAGGAAAATATATTCACCCAAAAAATTTCAAATTTTTTTTATAATTCCCGCCCCCATCTTTTTCTTTTTACTATTTTCCTTTTTTTTGCTGATACAATATTTTTTTGTTTCAAGCATCTAAAAGATTTTTTTTTTTTTAAATTCGCATCAGAGTTTTGAAAATTCAGTGTTTAAGTGACCACAAATGGAGATTTTGCCTTCACTGCGCATAAGTCTAGCGCATATAAATCACATAACGTCATTGCTCATTTTTATACTCATGCCCTCAGTTCTGTCACATATAAAACAATTAGACGTCGCAATAAAATCAAAGTCTAAGAATTTATACTTAACAAACATTACCCTAAATTAGCAGTGTTGAAATGACCTCTTTCCTCTGAATGGAAAGACATTCTATTGTTTCCCATGAAAATTTTCAGAATATGTTTCAATATTTTTTCATAGTTTGATGTTATATTTATTTATTACTTTCAAAGCTATAATATTCTTTACTTGCGGATATTTTGTGTTTAATTATCATTTTGAGACTATCTTTGATCATGCATGGCTTTTCTTAAAATTTATTCTTGCTTCAAAAAAATCAAGTTACAAGTCTAATAATTTCTCGAATACCTATCACAATGTTAGATGCGGAATCTCTCATTAAAACTCTTTTATACTTGCGTACTGTAGATTGTTCAGTTTTGAAGTTCATAAAGTGAAAATTGGGTACTTCAGCTAGTTATATATAATGAATTACTAATAAAGATTAGATTTAAATTTTGTTTATAGAATTGTAACCCAGACATGTTAAGTTCGTAAAATTCTATGTATCATTATGAAATTTACAATTTATATGTATAAACTTTATTATTAAGTTAATATAACCTTATCTAGATAACCATAATTACTAACTTCTAGGTACCGTTGATATTTCTGATGCAGGGGGTTATGGTAAGTCAATTTATATTCACAATACATTTTTAATTTCAAAAAATTAAAATAATTATCGTTCAGCACTAATCCTCATATTTAAGTACGTAAGTATGTAATTGTAAATCATTAGTCAGTTGTGTCTGTAATGCATATTGTATCCAAACTTAATAGATCTGTAATATATATTTATGAGAGAAGTGTAAAACCTGCTCGTATCTTCATTTAGTAATCATCCCAAATGTCGTCCAAAAATTTATCGAACATTTTGAAATTTTTGAGAACAAGTATGAAAGAATTTAATAATAAATGGGAATGTTTTAAAATTATTTTTGTCTGTATTATTGTTAAGAGATATTTCATAAAAATTGTACATAAAGCGCAATTTTTATTCGGTGCCTTTAATATTTAGAAAAGAAAGCTTTTTCATAAATTTGAACAATTTTTATGTTTATAAACAAGATATTTAGTAAGTAAAGTAAAAGTATAAATTAATTTAATTTCCAACTATACGAATAACAAGCCGAGTAGTATTGGGTTAAATGATTGGTCTCAGTAGTTAACAATTATGGGTAATTTCAACAGAAAACTTTTCATCATAGCAGTTTTAGAATGCGAAGTCATTCGCTTTTTTAATACATTCCTGTATCCATAATTCATCCGAAAAATGGCCCTCTATAGCATATAAGGTATTTAAGCATATTTGATTCAATTATATATAGAAATATGGCACTCTCCCATAGTAAATATTATTAACAAAACATTAAATCAGGTGTAGATTAGCTTAGAATGAGTTAAATCAAAAGAGAGAGACTTATTGCTGGTGGATTTCATTTGAGATAATTTTCAACCAACGTCTTAATTTTCAAACACTTTTGCTGAAGCCGAGTCAAATACATATAAAATTTGATTAACAGTAGTATTTCGTTATTTGATACAGAAGTACGTAAAACGTTATATCGTCGCAGTAATGTCTTACATTAGTTCAAAATGACAAGATCCATTACCTTCATCTCATTGTTTAGTTTAATGCATAACCGTCACAACAAAAACGAATAAAGCTTCGCCCATTTTGGTTAATTCTTTTACATTGTGTGCTTTTCTCTTCTTCGTAATTTATCACTAGGATGGTCAAATAAACATTCCAATGTTTATTTGACCATCCTAGTGATAAGTGATTAAATAACATTTTAATAGTGAATTTAATATACATGTAATTAAATTAATTTCCTTTTTATTGAAATTTTTTAATTATATACCATTCTTTTTTCATCTTAGGCTTTGGTCCGGTAGACAGTAAGTAAATTTCAGTCTAATAAAAAATCATCCACCTGGTGTAAATAAAGTTTAGAACAAATAATTTATTTTTTTCTTGCAAAACTAATTTTCATTGAATTGTTATTAATTAAAAAAGTGTCTAATTAAGTTTCTTAAATGTTACAATGTACTCCATATATTATAACACTCCATGTAAATGAATATATATTCAGAACAATTCAAAATTTGTAAATCTTTTAAATATTTTTTGTATGGGTTGCATTATCATGAAAATATTTTTAAAAAATTCTGATACATTTTTATTTATTTATTCAACGACTAATTTTAATAAATATTATAAATAGTTTAATCATATAAAATACAAACTGCTATTAGGAATGTTTGATAACTATTAAATAAATTTGTGGTTTTCTCATATTTTTAGACACTTAAGAAAATTTTATTTTATATTAAAATAGCGGTCTCCGTGGACAAAGTGGAAAGTCTGTTAAAAGAATGAAATAACTCAAACAGGTAAGTATATTTTTCAATATTTTACGATTTTTTTTAAATATAATAAAAAATCACTTTTTTTAAGTTACCATTAACTGATATATACTTTTGATATTTTTATCATGCTACAATTTTCTGTCAAATTCTAAATATTTTCTTCACATTTTGGTTATATGTTAATTCCCGTTTTGAAGTACATGCTAATATCAATGGCTGACCTATCGTTAAGAATACGGTAGAAATAAGTATTAGAGATAGCAAATTAGAAGGGACAACTTTACTCTAACTGCTATAATTTCTTTTAATCGAAAATATTTTTAATATCAATTTATATTTTAAACGAGTGCCGTAAGACATACTAAGAGAAATATGTTAAATGATTAAAAGTAATACTTTTTTTTCATTTAATTTTTCCATCTCAAAATGTTTAGAAGAAATAATTGTTTCCATGATGAAGCGACATGAAACAAAAGAATCGTCGAGTAGCAGGATACATGAGTAAAATGTTACATTTGATCTTATTTGCTTAAAATTTTCTTAATTTGCCTGTCCTACCAAATCATTGAAAACTGTACTGAAATATCATATGTCATTAAAAATAACATAACGCATTAACACATTTAATAATTCAGTCCTGACAATTCTACATTAAATAATTAGTTTCACATAAACATTAGAACAACTAAAAATATACATATACAAATATTGCATTATAATAATGACCAAAATAAAGTATTTTTTTAATTAATTAAGGGCGTATAATACATATTTTAAATATTAAAGAAATTTCACAAAAATTCTTAGCAGTTTAAGAATTTTATCATGTGGTTTATCGCAATTAGAAAAGCTGAGCATGAAAATGATATTAAGTTATTTAAAAAATCTTATAAACATTTGCATTTATTAATTCTGAGAGTTTTCTCTTGAATATTTGAACATGTTAACTCTATCTGTGCAACGTGTCTGATGAACGCTTAAGTTGTATAAACATTCCAAACGTTATCTAATGGCTCACATTCGCACACTTTCCACAAAAATGGAAACTCTCTCCTGCTATTCTTTTTCACAAACTTTGCCAGAACTATGCCATGCCTTCTAATTACCGCCCTATACGTCTCCTTAACTCCTTCTTTAAAATCTTTGAACGAGTTCTCCTAAATAGATTACTCAATCATATCATATCTAATAATATTATACCCTATTCTCAATTAGGTTTCAGATCACAGCATAGCAACTTTCCTCAGCTTCTTCGAGTTGGGAATGTCATAACTGAAAGTTTCAATTGTAAGCAAATCACTGTGGGTATTTTCCTGAACATACAATTACCTTCGACCGCCTCTGACATGATGTGTTAATTTATAAATTCATTAACCTCTACATTCCCTCTACTTAATTATAACATTAAATAAATACCTCAAAAACAAAACCTTTCAAGTTAAACTTTACAACGAACTATCTGCAATTTGCAATATTCAGGTCTCAATTCCTCCAGGGTATGTCATTTCTCCCCTAATTTATATTCTGTATACATATGACTTGCCTCAGAATCCTTTTTTTCTTCACGGACGATGCAGCAATCCTCACTCAGGATGAAACACCCACCCAAGTCATCAAAAATTACAATCACATTTTAAAAAAAATTCGAAAATGGATGACCCTTTGGCGTGTTTTTGCAAACACTAAGAAAACAAAGCTATTAATTTTAAGAAAGGACGTGTACCACTCCCTGACACCCAATCAAATTCCTATTACTCCAATATTTCATGGGACGCTGAGGTCAAATATCTCGAAGTTATCCCTGACTCCAAATTAACTTTTAGGAAACATATACAATTCAGAAATCCGTAACTGCATCCCACTAATAGTTAAACATTCTGAACTCACTCGCCCCCAAAAGCTTCTGCTCTACAAACAAATAATCAGACCAATTCTATTATATGCTTCTCCTGTATGGGGCCAAGTGAATCTTGCAATCATTAAAAAAGTGTAAACGCTGCAAAAAAATTCCTCAGAATCATTACCAACTCTCCTTGGTGTGTTAGAAATTATGTCATATGCAAGGATATTAAAATACCTCAAATTAATAGTCTCATCCACCATTTATTCAGACGCTTCTTTTCAAACTTATTAGTCATACTAATCCAATAATTAGAGCGTAGCATTTATTTGCACATAATAATGGAATCCCTCCATTACCATACCAAACTTGCAATAATTACTTTCACCTCATTTCCCCTTAACTATAAGCATTACAACTGAAACACTTCCGATTTATCTTAACCCATCTGTAATCAATCCCCCATCACTCATTTGTCCTTCTTCCTCTCTCAATCTACTCAACCACGTTATTCTAACAGTTCTTCCCTCATAAATCAAACCGAGTTTATGTTAAAGCGTATGTAAATAAATAGTCCGTATAAAAACATCGCTATCCATCTTTCCCCTTGCTTTCCTATTTCTTTAAACTCCCAGACTTAATAATAAAAAAGGTTTAAAAATATAAAAATTAATTAATTAAACTGTAAAATTAAATTTAAAAACAAAATTTTAAAAAAATGATATAAGTGTAATCTACTTAAACTTATTAAACAACTTATATATATGTATATAAAAAATAACACCTCAAGTACTCGAGATCTACCGAGCTTTTGTGAAGGTAGAACAGTTTACGGAGGCGAAAGTAAGGTAAAAAAGTAAATAAAAAAAAGCAGATAAAAAAAATATCATCCTGTATATCCTATATCTTCTTATATCTACATTCTACATCTTCACTCTTCCCCTTTCTATTTTCTATTTCCTGAAAAACCATATGTGTTTTTTACACATTTTAATGTGCTTGGTTTACCTTTTAACACATTTCATGTAAACATAAGAAAAATCAGATTGAACAAAGCGTCGCAATGACTGGCGCTCGCTAAATATTTGATTGTTGTTGTTGCAAATGTGTGGCGTGGGTTTTCTCTTGCCTTTATTTTGCAATTTTGAGTAATGACAGATCCTTGGAGATGTAAATGGATTTCATTTGTCCACAAAATGTTCCATGGTCAAGTATTGTATACTTCCATTCGAGCAAGAAATTATAAAGCGAAACCTTTTCGTTTTTGCAGTTCAGCGGGAACCAACCCCTGAACATGCGTTATTTTGAAAGGATAGCATTGTAGTATGTTTTGAAAAATTTACGAAATGTGCTAACTGATATTTCTAAAGTTCAAGCAATTCCCTGTGTGCCGCTCGTTCCCAAAGCGTTGTTAGACTCCTTCTCCTATCACTTAGCTTCATCATGTATTGACGTCGAAGCGATTGATTTCCTCTCTATGCCACGTTTCAAGTCAAAAGAAACCGTCTCTTCGAATTTATCAATCATTTCTTCAGACGGAATTCAGTAGTCGGAGCAGAGCGGCTTTTTAAACCTTTTCATGTTCCGAGAGCCTAATCCTACTATTATACATTCAATACTATCTTCTCAGGTGCAGAAAAATTGGATCTGAATGTTTTCCGTCATTTAACACTTGTCCAATACGCTGTGTGTATGCCATGTTTTTAAATTAGGATATATTAAAATTCGCACATCTAATAGAGCAATCGCCTTTTAGCCTCTTTTGACAAGAACTTCATCATCTATTGGTCCACGCTTAAAATATTCTTTTCTTTCCCAAAGCTAATTCACATTGCTGTACGTATACTCATATGAAATATCAGGTCATTATGACCAGTGGTTCTTTATTTAAGCCCTTTGAGAATGCTACTTCAATTGTAATCACCCTTTTTCATCAAAACATATTGAAAATCAACGTTTTAATAAAAAAAATTTAGCATTCTGACTTTAGCGGAACGACTTTTTTTTTTTCATTTACAATGGAGGTGGAATTGTCCTTAATTGCGTTATTGAAAACAAAAGAGGCAAGCAAAATGCATTTTTTTTTTCAAGTATGAAAAGAAATTATCTTTTAAGCTCAAAAACTGCATTGACACCAATTTTTTTAAAAGTTATTTTCTGTTTAAATGTTTATATTTATGGGTTGCGCATATAATTGCTTCTAATAAATTACTTTTCAGTTACACTTTTTGATATTGAAGTTTTTATCGAAAAAACTGTGTAACATAATTATTACAGGGTTTTTATTAATACGCTTTAAAATAAAATGCGTTTATATATATTGCTTTTCACAGTTTAACATTAAAATAAAGAATATAAAAGATAACTAAACGGATATTAGTTTGGAATTTACTTCTTCTTTCAGTAACATTCTTCGAAAACTTGGCATGTTTTCGGAATAAATAGTACACAAAAGAATACATGAAAAATGAAAACAACATTCTAAACATATTTCAAAAGGGTAAAAACAAGTACAATCCAAAGAACATGATTAATAGTGTGAATAAATTATTTGCGATATTATTCAACTGTGAATGAGTATAAAATAAATAAGAGTATCGTAGAGACTACATAAAATAACACTGATAATATTACAAAAGGCTCAATAAAAAATATTCTGAATATAGTGATAGTGTAAGAAAGAGAGAAATGAAGTTTCTTACACCAAATGTGATTTCTGAGCAAATCTTAAGAAGCGCACGAAAAGAGATAATTGACTAATAGTTATTATAAATAAACATAATAGTACAAAATGTGTATGTGTAATCAAAAGATAATATTCATCTATAACAACTGCTTAATTATTGCTTTGAATTATTTAGTTTTTGAATTATTTATAAGTTTGATTATTACTGGTTTACATATTTACTATCTTTGAAAAATGAAACTTCCATTTCGGTATTCTTAAAACAAAATATTATAATATTTTGTATCGATAAACAATTCCTTATATCAATTTTTCTCATAATAGTATGAGAATGCTGAGGAAAATATTTCTTCATAGTTCTTAATGCGACTTAGAATTAAAGTAAAAAAAAGGTTAAAAACACAGGTTTGAAAACTGCTGGGAAAAAATGCAATTTACATTTAATTAGGTAGATAAAACAAGAAAAACTCTTGCAAAGAATTAATATATTTTAATTAATTAAAGAAACTTGTGAGATTTGACCTTAATTAATATAACAAATTCAGTAGTGGAATCCATTGAAGCTTAGAATCTCACAGGTACAAATAAAAAGTAGAATAATTATTTGTTATACTAAATGATTTTACTTATCTCAGATGAAAGGTGAAATAAGGTAATCCTCCATTTACTGCAAAAACAATTATTTAAGAAGGAAAGGCAAAACAAGTTACGATGACACTTTAAGAATCTAAAAATTTTCCTCAGTCAAATACGATAAATAACCATTAAATCCTCAAAACGGACGGAAGAGTTCTATCTAGACAGTCTACTCTAAAATGTATATTACGAGGGAAAATAACGAACTTTTTTATAGATACTATACGAAGTCAACAATAATACATTCATTGATTTAAATACCAGAATTGAGAGTTGAGGATATTCCCCTATCCTTTTTGAAGTAATGCAATTTTGCAACTGTCTTCTTTCGACTTTATCTCCAAGAATTACTTTACATACTAAACTAGAAAATGAAATTCCCTTTATTTTTTCCCTTTAATTTTGCACCTGTCTTCTTTCGATTTTATATCCAAGAATTACTTTACAAACTAAACTAGAAAATGAAATTTCCTTTATTTTTTCCCTTTAATTTTGCACCTGTCTTCTTTCGACTTTATATCCAAGAATTACTTTACAAACTAAACTAGAAAATGAAATTCCCTTTATTTGTGTATATTTGTACAAACGACTTTGGAGAGGAATTTGAGGTAGCTGAAAGTAAAAAAAAATCTTTTATGGAAAAGATCAGTATTATTCTTAACAATGGATTTCTTATTAACGTCGTACTTACAAGCAAAATGAAGACAAAAGGCAATAGATCTCATAATTTTCAGACTCGATCAAGTCATGAGGATGACCACTGGAGTGAGAAACTCTCTCATAAAATTGTCACGCCATACCACAGGCAGACTTGGAGCTTTTGCAAATTTAACATGCATCAGCCCCGTTACATGGCGACTCTCTATTGACATCAAGCTCGAATCTCGCGACACGATGGAAATAAACGCCAGTTGAGTGCCCGTGACCATGGCCACTAGGCTACTCTGCGGCCACACCATATTTATAAAATAATTATATATATATATATATCAGCACATGCTCATAACTGACATATTTTATGATAGGCAATACTTTACATACATTACTTTAAGAGCAATGTTTTTAAGTTGTACACCTGTTTTCACATCTGTGTATGAATATATAATCATTGTTAAAACTTATATTCTGGTTACTTAATTGTTTGGTTCATATTTTAGTTAGTTATATTTGAATAAGCGTTATTTTAATCAATTATTTAAATGAATTTTGACTTAATGTTAGGAAATTATTTATATTTATATTTTAGCAGAAAAATTAAAATTCCTGAAGAAAAATGTATATGCGTCTATAACGGTTTTCTTTCCAAATGAATTATACACGATTTTTCATCAATTTAATACATTTTTAGTAATAATATGTTATATTTTCAGAAACTTCAAAGAAATGAATAATTTCTTCATCCAAGATGAAAAGAAGAATGTAATCTTGAAGAAAAATGTATTTCACGATTCCTATAAAATAACTAGAATATCGGAAAATTACAACATAAAATTGTATTGAATTAACCATTAAAATAGGTTTCGAATTGTTGATATTGAAAAGATTTATTATTTTATATCACTTATACATCTTTTTTTAATGTTCAAAATGCTGGTTTTTAATTTCTGTTTTTAATTTTCAAACATTTTCCCTTACTTTCCACTTTTTATTAAATTCCTACTTTTAGTTCACACTGTCCCTATATACATTTTGTTCGAATTTTCATCGTTAATAAAATACTTTTTATTCATCCACTCAAGTTGAAATACATTTTTAAAACTTTTAGTGGAAGAAACTTTATGTTAATACAGTTTTTTCAAATATTAATTGATATAATTGAATTTAATTATTAAAAATGCAGTTTTCACCCAACCACTTGACGCGATTTCAAAATTTGCCAAACTTGACTGATTTATTTTTTGGTTGAACAAAGCCATATTACGCAAAATACCGCCAAATAATTCCTGTCGCCAAGAGTGGTTGGGCTAAACTACATTTTAACCATTTAATTTACAGGATGAATTAAGAAACAAGCCAATGCTTCTACTATGTCATTTGTTTTGCAATGGCAAAGTGGCTCGAGCGTCGGCGTAGAATCTTCATGCCTTCGGTTCAATTCTCTTAGTAGCATTTTTTTTTATTTTATTTTCAAATAATTAATTTTAGTTTTATATGAGAGAAAAAAATTTCTCTTGTTTAAGATATTTGGCAGGATATAAACTTAGGAATAAATACCATCAGTGACGAAGCGTGTAGATCGCTGAAAAAAAAATTTCTTTCGCCACTTATTATTGTGATTCTGTCACATGTATATACATATTTACATTAATGGTAATTATTTAATGAAATATAACTAAAAAAAAATTTTGTTTGCTGACCTAAGTAGGAATTGACTTAACTTTTTTTATATTACTAGTTTTCGTTTTAAGTTTTTTTTTTTACTGTATTTCTTGTATATGTGATATTTCTCTCTGAGTCATAGAAGACATTACTCTCCACTTTCCCGTAAATTTTCCACTTTTATTTAGAGAGAGGTTTAGGTTAATTTTTCTAACTCTGAAATGCATTTTATACACGTTTTTGTTTGTTTGACATTTTAAGTATGGTGTTGAATTTTTTAAGTCGTTGTTTTCTTTTCTTAAGAAATATATCTTGCATATATCTCTTTGTCTACTCATGTATTTTATTTAAACTTATTCTTTGTGTCTTTCATAATTTTAATTTAAGGTATTACCTTTTCGGTTCTCAACATTTTTCCATTTGTAAAAGTATGTTGCCAGTAAAACACGTTTAACCTGAAAATCATAAGCCATATTCAAAATTTAAAATGCTATATTTCATTCTCTCTATGACACTGTGTTCCATTTATCATTGATTTTCCAAGCTTTTGGTTAAAATTGTTTTTTTTTCTGCCATCTTTGACAATTATAGTATTTTTAAGTTAAATTTGTTTCGCATGCAAAATTTTTAATACGTTTACTATTTATCATGTTTTATGTAAAAATGCATAAAAAATTAATTTTAATGATTCTTTTCTTCGAAAGAAAAAGGTTAAAGGTTTCCTTTCCTTTAAAAAAATTAATGTGTATGTTTTCTTTTTTAATTAAATTTTTGTGCTACATTTTTACACCATTTTTAGTGAACATATTCGTTATATATATATATATATATATATATATATATATAAATGTGTGTGCGTGCGCGTACTTGAGAGGGGGGCGTGTGCGTACGTGCGCGTGCGAGCACAGTTTGTAACGAAGTGATATTTTTAGATCGAAATGCTTTTTTCCCTCAAGTACGATAAATGAAAAAAAAAAATCTTTTTTTTTTAATTATGTAACGATTTTTTTTTATTTGGAGAAATATTTTTTCCTATCTAAATAAGGAAAAATAATTTTTAGATTCTTTTTTGAAAATTAAACAAGAAATAGATAAATGACAAGATTTCTATATACAGAGTTTTTAATAATTTTGGATTGACCTAGTTAATTGCATCGAAAAAATAAATTTAACAGAGCGAACAAGAAATCTACATCAAAACCGTAGTTTGCACACTGAAATACTTTTCATATCTTATTTCAGAAAAATTACATTTTACTATTAGAGAACCAGGAATTCACTTTATACCTGCTGTCTTTTTGTCATTCAAACTGAACAGACTCACATACCGGATATAAGCAGCATTTACCGGAATTAATTTTTAGATTTCCTGTACAAATTTAATTCACGTATTATTATTTTTTTTTTTAAAAAAAAAAAGGAATTATGTACTAATACAAGCATTTTAAATATGTGAAAATATCCAAAAAGATTTGTTTTTTTATACTTTTGTGCGCATATGGAAAGTTAACATGTTTACACATGAAAATTTTAATATTACATCAAAAATATTTATTAAATCAATACTTTGCATCTGCAATACCGAAACACGTTAGTATTCATTGAAATAGAAAAAAAGCTCTATTGAAACAAATGATATTATTAATTTTGTAACAATACATAATGCACAGTATTTATGCAGTACTTCTTGCGCAGAAAGTAAATTATCTTTCATTGAAGATATATTTCTTCAACACACAAAATGTATTGAATGCAACTGCCACAGCAATACGCAAGATTAACTGTACTCAAAATAAGCGAATTAAACCAACACTTCATAGCATTAGTTGCTCCCTCTAGAGAGGAAAAGAAGGACTAAAAATTAAATTTTGAAATTTTTATTATTTAATCATCACTTTAAATTTTAAAATTAGCATTACTTTCACTTTCAATATGATATTTATAGAGTTTCACCTTCAATATGATATTTAAGAGTTAAAATAAATTGTTATTATTGGAGTGCTTTAATACGGTTTTTATACTGTTAAGAATATGCTCTATGCTGAAGTGAAGGGGGAAAGAACGTGTTCTTTTATTATCATTCTTCCCGAAAAATTTTGTGCTATTTTTCCGCTTTTTTCATTTAAGAGAAAATGATATGATTGAAAAAAAAATATTATTTCCCTTGTGTTTTTCAATTCTTATGAATGTTTTTACATTGTTAAAATTTTAATTAATATCACAACAATAATGAAATGTGACATAGTAAAAATATGAAGTCTTACGTATGTATTTGATTACATTGAAATTAAAATGATCTGAAATTAGCATTTCTACGTCACCCGTTTTACTGTCTTACAGTTTACGTCATATTATCTATTTGTATTAATTATGTCAATATTCAAAATATTCTTAAGCAATTATTACTTTTTAAATGTCTTGAATATCTTATAAATATTTTTAAAATATTAATTCCTTTAAATGAAGATTTCTCGAAATTGTATGTCAACTATTGTTTTACATTCTTTACATTGGCTTAAAATTGTTTTTACGATTCGTCTGTGTAACTTCAACAATCTCTGGTAATATCAGGTTAGCTTGTGACAAATTGTTTTAGACCTTATACTAATAGAAATTTTCCGAAGTTTTACATGTAGATGACTCCTTAAATGAAGGTAGTTTTAAAAACACCACACATTAAAAAAATTATCAGTAGATTACAGAATCAAGTATCGTAAAAAAAATTTTTGTATTTTCGGTAATAATTATTTCTATTTTCATTATATAACCATTCTTGTTAATTTATATATGTAAATATAATTTTGTTATTTTTGTTAAGAAATGCAAATATATATTTTATACATATTACAAACCTGAGAGCATAATTATTTTGTTTACTTATTTCATCATTGAAATTAAAAAATAGTTAAGATATTTAATATATCAAATTAAATTATATATTTCTGATTTTTTTTTTTTTTTTGAATAAATTATTCATTTTTTATTAATGAAGTATGCTTCTCTTAAAATAAATTTTTTATATCCGATGGCATTTAAAAATTATTTTGTGTTCTTAGAAACAAAATGTTTGGGAATTCCTGATCCATTGCCTTAATATAGTCTCAGGAAATAAAACTCGAAAAATAATCTAGAATTTTTACTTTTGGAAAATGTAAATAATGCATATTACTACAAAAGATTTTTTTTCCAAATGGAATAGTGCTACAAATGGGATCAGTCATACTGCAACAAAATTACCCATCGATATTATCAAAAAACCTTTTATGATTAAATATAATTCATGTTTAAAGTTTATAACGCAGAATTTATATTTATAATAAATTTTAAATTTAAATTATTTTGATAGCTGTTTTTAAATCTATCACAATGAACAGATCTATTTTGAAGCGAAATAGGATATATTACATGCTAACGGATATGTTGCTTCATTAATAATGCATATGAAGTTATTTTTAGGGCCGTTCTTCTACTTTTATTAGATGAATGCTTTTTTCAAAATTACTTGGCGGTTTTATCATTCAAATGTATAAAATAAATATGCGGCAGGCCATCGAAAATTGTATTCACCAAAATGATCAGAAAATATCTCAGTTGTAAAAAGTTTCGTGAAATTCTATATCAACATCATTATTATTTATGCTTTTTTTGAACAATTAACAAGAACAATAAAAATAAACTTTCTAAGTTTGTAAAATCATATTTACAAATAAAAGATTTAAATGCAAACACTTAAATTTTAATTTTTTTTAAAAAAAAATTAATTAAATTAAAATTTACGAAACAATTTACAATATATCCTCCGTACATTAAAAGTTTTAAGTACAAGGGAAATTTAAATGATACTGAATTGGCGGATATATTGCCTATTAGGTTGCTACTACAGAACGTGGAAACACTTTTTACTTCCTAAATGCGAACATTGAAATGTGAACTTTTCGTTAAGATTAATACGTGGTTTAATACGATTATCGGGCAGTGATTGTCAATTTCAAACAGTATTTCATTGCTTTTGAATTCACAAACGAAGGAATCGCAAAGGAGTATTATACTCATTATCAACGTGAATGTCGTCAATTCGTATGGAAAAAAAGGGATTCGTTATTTTTCTTAGAAAACTTTCGCCATGATTGGAACAGTCACCTTTATAATTTCATCATTCACCACATTTCGCTACACACACATAAACACTCCGGAACCACACACTTCCTTTTCTAATAAGACTTAAAATTCAACTAAAAACCCAGCACAAAATGTCAAATTACTTCTCAATTAATAAGGATAATATATAATATTTACATAAGATTATATCTTTCAATAAGAAAATTTAATATCTTTTTTATCTTTAAAGAAAATTTAATATCATTTTTATCTTTAAAGAAAATTTAGTATCATTTTTATCTTTAAGGAAAATTTAATATCTTTAAAATAACTTTATTATATAAGATAAATTCCAAATCACATCTTATAAAATAAAGTTTACTTACATGGCTATCGACAAAGTGTGTTACTTACAATCACGTGTATCACCCGGTGGAATATGAAAGATTTATTAACTATACGTGAAGAAAATCATAATTGAAAGTTTTAAATTAAAAAGCATTTAAATGAGCTGTAAGAAAAACCTATGCACATATTTTAAACTCCTAATTCTATCACATACTTCCTTATAATTAGAAATTAAGTAAACTGAAATAATTAAAAATATCATTAATTATGAGAGTGGTTGTAGAAGTACAGGGTTCTAGCCGAGAAACGGCTCGGCTGAGCGAGAGAGTATTATTATTATAGACTACCTATGTGAAACGGGGCGTATGCAAATCTAACACGGATTTTTTGCGACTCTTTACTACAACAACGCCAGAAGTTAAAACGCCTAACTAACTAGCTAGATGAAACGTCTTTTTATTCTAGTCGGTAGAAGAGCAAGCTACTCCGAATACAATACATTAATCGATTTAAGTTTCGGAATAAGAAAATTTAAATGGGATTTCATCATCGTTAATGTTTCCATTCCAATAACAAGTGCAGTTTTTTTAAATTTTGGATCGTTAGTTGATCTTAAGACGTGCAAAATTTTAGATACCCTAACATACGTTTGCAATTTGGGCAGTTTGGAACAAAATAATGAAATAAATGTCGATACTGTTTCTGTATTATCCATAACAATGGCACTCTTAAAAAATTTCTGGAACTCACAATTCTTTCAAATCACGATCAAACAATTAAATATAACACCGTTCGTTTCATCCAAACTATAGTAAACCGATTCACGCAAAAGCTGGAAGACTTCGACTTGATGTATTTAAAGAGACAAAGAAATAATACAAATATATGATACAACAAGTTATTTGTCGGCCATCTAAATACAACTGGTCATCTGCTTTACTTGTAGAAAACAAAAAGCCGACAGGTATGCTTCCAGTTGGGGATTATAGGCCATTAAAAGCTGATGTAATTTTTGAATCATAACCTATTTCCCACATTAAGGTTTCGGACAACTGCTCCACGGGAAAACAGTTTTATCAAAATTAGGTCTCGCTGGTGCATAGTAGCATATAACAATTGACTAAAATGATTTACCTAAGAATGCAATTATTACTCCTTTTGGTTTGTTTGAATTTTCATATTTAAATTGTGAACTTGAAAATGAAACTCATTCATTTCAAAAGCTTATGCATGAGGTCTTAAGAGATCTAGATTTTTGTTATACTCATCTAGTTTTCTCTGATTACGAAATAACTCATAAACAAAGCGTAACAAAAGTCTTAACAAAATTAAATGATTTAAGCTTTAAGTGTAACGTTTCAAAATGCATCTTTAGTTTTCTCTAAATCCAATTTTCAGGACACCTTATTACTAAAAACGCAACGAAACCACTTCCAGAAAAAGTAGAAGCAATATTAAATTACAAGAAACCAGAAACTGTAAAAACCTTTACAAAGTTTTTAGAAAAGCTAATTTTTTACCATAGACTTCTGCCTCGCTCAGTTCCCACTCAAGCATATCTTAGTGAATTTCTGATAAGAGGAAAATCTTAACGAAATGGTAAGGGAAAAATTCCTTGGTCTGATCAAACGAGTGCAGCTTTCAAAAACTCAAAGCAAGTGTTAGCAAATGCTGCAATGTTAGCTCACACAACATCAAATTCATCACTTGTACTTCAGGTAGAGGCATCGGATTATGAAATGAGCGGAGCACTAAACCAAACGACCGTAACCGGACTCGAACACTTAGCCTTCTCTTTGCAAAAACTCACTGATACAAATAAAAAATATATTGCTAACAAAAGGGAACTATTAGCAGTCTATTAAACCCGATAAAAATTCAAATTTTTCTAATAGAAGAAAATAGATTTGTTGCATTTACTGACCATAAACCATTTAACATTTGCTTTTTAACAAAAGTCCGAAAAATGTTCACCAAGACAAAATACACAACTTGGTTTCACTTCTCAGTTCCCAACAGATAACCAATACTAAAGGTAATGAGAATACAGTCACTGATATATTATCAAGCATTAATAAGATACGATTTTAAGGTCCAGTGGACGATCACGAAATCGCTTCTGCGCAAACGAATAATAGCGAATTAACGAATTTATTAAACTCTGAATATTCTTTAGGCTTGGAAAAAAAGTTATATATCAAATTCTGTTGCAGAATTATATTGTGAATACTTGAAAGATACTTGAAAAATTCTGGAAAATGTGTTTTGAATGCAACCACAATTTATCTCACCTCACAAATAGAACTACTTCCAAATTTGTTCATAGTCGCTATGTGTGGCTTAGCATAAAGAAAGATTGCATATCTTGGGATAAGCAATGTATCCCACTCAATGTTCTAAGGTGCATCGACATACTTTAGTCTCACTCCATAAATTCAGTGATACGTTGACACGTTTTGATCATGTCTACTTGGATATTATTGGACCTCTTCCACTTTGAAAGGGATTTTCTTACTGCTTGATCTCCATCGACTACTTCACAAGATGGACAGAAGCTATATATATCTCTTCCCAATATTCAAGCTACAACATTAGCTGACGCATTTCATTCAATTTGGATTGGTTGCTTTGGTGTTCCCTCTGCTATTACTATAGATCAAGGACGTCAATTCGAATCAACATTTTTAGGACT
>BMAW01125395.1:27225-102449 GCA_019974015.1 Nephila pilipes | reverse complement strand
CCAAAAAAAAAAAAAAGAAAAAAAAATTGGGGGGTGGGAAGATTTGGAAAAGCGTTGGAACGATTGTATCACCCTAAAAGGTGATTAACAAAAGGTGTTATGTTGATGAATAAAAAAAAAATTTGCAAAAAAAATGTTGTTTTCAATGTTAGACTCGGGAGTAATTGATCGATGTGTAATATTCCTAGTATTCAGAATCAGTTAAGAGTTTCTTCGGCAGCTTAATTAAAGTGCTACATTGTATCCTGTTTAGTACAGATTGTGATATTAATAATAAAAAAATATGACGGAATTTTGTCGGTTTGGAATTTATTTTAACATCGATTGAATTTAGTGAGAATCAGCTTACGTCACAAAATCATTCACTATAAGTAAACTTATTTTAGATTATGATATTTGTTCCGGAATAGAAAATTCAGAATTTTAATGAATTTATGTGATTTAAAAATGGTGTAATGAAATTGTACAGAACAGGAAGTAGACAATGATTATCCAAAACAATTTTGTGAGGTTTAGTTTTATTAACGTTGTGTTAGGAGCAAAACGAGATCTTTTAGCAGAATACCTAAGGGGACCGAATTAACACAAGAAATTTCGAGCAACAAACTGGCTCCCCAGGAGACAATCACCCAGTCATTCAGCTTTTAATGACAAATGAACAGAAAATATTACATATTTTCGAAATCAAAAGTGAATTAAATTTAGAACGTATTTACAGAGCAAAATATGTACAGGACTAGAATTTTAAAAAAAACTATCAGTAGGAATTTTCTAGCAGAAATAATATGTAAAAGAGGCTATATGGCACATCACAAAAGCGTCCACAAAATCGTGAAAAAAGGAAGTGCAAGACAAAAAATACGTAATGTATATATATATATATATATATATATATATATATATATATATATATATATATATATAATTACAATTAACTTATACTGCAAATCGAAATATTAAAACATTGCAATAAAAAGTTGAAATAATTAAGAAATTTGTTGGGTCATTTTACGAGCCGCAAAAATACAGAATTTAAGCTTGAAATACAAGGAAGAATTTTCACACATAGACTTCAGCTAAATAGGTTTCGCTTTAACATTTGAACATTTTTATTGAAAACTTTTGGTAAAAGGGCAAAAGAAAATATCGTAGTTTGCATCATCAACAGAGCCACAGGGATATTAATTTATATTTTTCATATTAAAACAATTGAAATAAGAAACGAAGGGTCCACAATCAGTTAAATAGTGAGTAATAAAACCAGAATCTATATAAAAACTCAGATTTGGTCTCGGAATATAGAACTGAACCCGAATATCAGTATTACAAGTTGACAACCAGACCCCCCCCCTATCAGAAAGAAGTCTAATTTATTAAATTCATAACTATATGAGATCGAGGGTCAGGGACGTTCATTCCCTCGGGATAAAAGACAGCGAGCTTTGAAAATGAGTCTGCGGTTTCGTTATTATAACCTCCACCATGGATCCAAACTCAGTGTAAGTTTAAGCATAAAGACCCTATTTGAAACACATCGGTAGAAGACACATACGGCGTACAAAGTTTCGGACTCAATTCTTGATCCATAGATGTAAATCTCCCATTGGAAGGGTCCAGAAAATTTGTTAAGAAAAATAATTCATCTTTTAAAACGAACAACTATTAGTGAAATATTTGAATCGAGTATGATAGGGATATTGGCAACGGACTTCTAATAACTTCCATATCACGCGTACTTATAGCTTACTTAGAGAAGAGTTAGGGCTTCAACTAATTTATTTTTCATCAGCCCCAGCTACACTGAGGATCTTTTTGTACATCAATTCTCGAACCTCAGACTCGACGAAAACCACCAGTCGCGAGTCTACAACCATTACCATTAAGCTACAACGGCCCCCAGAATCTAGTGAGAATGCTGAAATTTTCAAATCGAAAATTCGAATATCATAACCTAATGAACGACTAACTTAAAGTTTTCCATAACCTTTCGCAACATTGAAGTATCCTTAAAAACCATTTCAGGGGAAAAGTTTTACCATAGATAAATTTATTTCGGAATTTGAAGTCGTTTCTCAGAGTGTGGAATAGAATAATATTCGACAGTATATTTTCGGAAAGAAATCCCTTACAGATTACACAAAACTACATATTTCAACAGAAATGAGTGTTAATTCTAAGGGAAAAGCTAAAGATTTCATTCTCGAATGAATTTGGTTCTCAACATAATAGCACAATTTAGTATGAATTGTTACTTAAAAGAAAGATGAGAAAACATGAAGATGTTCATCACTATTTCTGTTCTATGAAAGAAAGATGATCAAAAAGCATTATAGAAGATAACAGTTTAATCCACTACACAATTAAAGAAACTAATGATATGGGTAATAATTGATCCATCTTATACGATGTAAATACTTTGTGTTAGAACTTAAAATGAAATATTCCCATGTTCATGAAACAATCCGTAATGATTGTAGTTTTAAATTATCTAACCCTAAAATTAGAACCATCAATTGATAAAAATAGGTATGAAATCAAAAGTGGAAGGAACGGTGAATAAGGCAGACTTACATTTCTGTTATAATTATAACTCAACATAAATTCAATAAGTGTGAAAATAACAATAAGGGAATTATATATATATATATACTGCTGTTTGTAGAAAATGCAACACCATGAAAGAATCATCAGAATCAAATGAAATTTAATGCAGAAACGACTTGTACTGATACAAATAAATGATGAAATTTTCAAAACAAAAGAAACAAATTAAGCGTCCGAAATCAGTATTTGGTGCAGCCACCATGCGCTGCAATAAGTGCTGCTATACGACGTGGCATGGAGTCAAACAGATGTTGAATATCTGCTTGAGGAAGAGAATTCCATATCGCTTGTATGCGCAACCAAAGTTCGTCTTTGGAAACTGCAGGACGCGGATCACGAGCGAGACGCCGACCAACCATATCCCACACGTGCTCAATAGGCGACATATCCGGTGAATAAGCAGGCCAAGGAAGAAGTTGCATGCGTTGTGCTGAACAGAAGTCTCGAACAGTCCGCGCAACATGTGGGCGTGCATTATCCTGCTGAAAGATAGCTCCAGGGATGCCTTGAAGGAAAGGAACGACTTCGGGCTGTAGCACTTCACGGACGTACCTGTTGCTATTGAGATTACCCTCAATTCGTATCAAATTGGATCGTCCATGATACGAAATCGCACCCCAGACCATAACTCCGGGTGTTCGACCACTATGTCGTTCAATAACACACTCAGGAAGGCAGCGTTGACCGGCATAACGTCTAACACGAACACGGCCATCATGGGTCCACAAATTGAAGCGTGATTCATCTGAAAAGACAACTTGGTGCCAATCAGCTCGCCTGTCTCTGTGCTCAAGAGCCCACTGCCGACGCAGCCGTCGATGATTCGCCGTGAGGGGAATCCTGTATAAAGGCACCCTTGCACGCAATCCACGGCGCAGCAGACGACGACGAATTGACGAAGCCGACAATTGTACACCTGTAGCAGTAGACCAACGTGCTGCCAGCTGCCTGGAGGAAGCTGTGCGATCATTCACCGCCATGCGGAGCAGGTGTCGATCATCGCGCTCTGACGTCACCTTCTGTCGTCCAGTGCCTGTTTTTCGAGTTGTTCGGTGCTCGTCGGTCCACTGCTTCCAAACTCGCATCACTGTGGAACTGTTCCGCTGCATACGAGCTGCTATTGCGCGATAGGAAAATCCTCCTTCTCGAAGGCCGATTATCCTCCGTCGTTCAAACTCCGTAAGTTGCTTGAATTTCTTATTCTTCCGTCGTGGAGGCATACTCAGGTCTCACTAAACGTTTGCCACTAACAAATAATCATAGACTTTTTTCAACGTCCCGCTACAGCACTTTATTTATACGCTTTCAGCATCAATTCAGAGGGCGCTGCGCGCGCCGCGCACGCGCGATGGCTCTGAAACTTTATTAATTTGCATAATATCCTATAATTGACATTTGCTGCGAATTTCATTTGATTCTGATGATTCCTTCATGGTGTTGCATTTTCTACAAACAGCAGTTTATATATGTATGCGTGTGTGTGTGTGTGTGTGTGTGTGTGTGTGTGTGTGTGTGTGTGTGTGTGTGTGTGTGTGGTGTGTGTGTGTGTGCAGTCGCGTTTAATGTAAGAGTTTCTTTGTCAGCCTAAAGATTTTCGTTTTAAACAAACATGCAATGAAATAGCTTTGTGTAAAAGTAACCATAAGAAATGGGGGAAAAAAACACTATTTATATCATGGGTAATAACACTAATGTATTAAATAACACTAATGTATAGAATGACTGTATTTTATTGCTGAAATAGTATTTTTATATGTACAAATCGTCTTACCTTAATTACAATTTGATGATAAAACGTTGTATGGTATAAGAGAAAAGAAAATTTCTCAATTAGGATACTTTAATTGTGATCTAACAATTGATGAGTGCTATACTCGGTAAATGCTGATATTTATGTATTATGTAAACTATATTCGGATATTCTTATGGTTATGGATATTTTAAGTAAAATGGTTTTAACAAACTCTGGAAATAGAATGAACTGGATTTTCTTCCAGTGTATTTGGCATTATTGAAAATTTGAAGCGTATGTAATGGTATATTCTAGGTAGCAAAGATAAAAATTCTATTTGAGTCCTTGAAGAATTGTGTCCAACATCCATTGAAACGTAGCTGAAGCATTACATATACCAAATATCATGACTTTAAATTCCTAAGGACATCTGGAGTTACCATTGAAATGAAATGAAATAGGGGCAGTTTTATTCAATTTATTTATTATGCTACCTTAATATAATCTAGCATGGTTCCAAATTACGAGGTCGGTCGCCAATAGCCCTCATGTTGCTTCTAGTGCGACTTTAATAAAACTAAACTCTAAACTCAAACTCATGTAATCTATAGCTGAAAGCACATTTAATTACGGGATGATTAATGAGATAAATGTATTCTATCACACTTTTCTACAATTTTTTGATAACAGAAGAGAGATTTTTATCACAGTCGGCTAGTGATCTGTAAAAGGTCATCTATATTTACTCTTGCTTATCGTTTAGCGAGAAACCTATGTTCCCTGAAAATTTCTTCTTAAATGCAATATTTTAGCAGAAAATGATTGGTAAATATCTTTTAATGTCAGAGCAATAAATTTTTATTTCATTGTGGGATTTCGAGGTGATATAAGAGATTTCATCTCTTTAGTTGATGGGCCAATATCAACAGTGATGGGATAAGAGAACAAATTGAATTTAGGTTCAGTTTTCGTAAATTCCTAAAATCGTCTTGTGACCTCGTCCTTGAAACTGTGTAGATGATCCATAATCTTAGCAAACACAATTTCCGACACCTACTACTTCCCAACAATGGAAAATTGTAATTTTTTCTTCAACTACCTGCCATTCAAATAGCCTAGTTTTCCTTTGAATGATTTTACGCACGAAAAGGAAATATTGTGCCAAAATGTATTTTTCTGACTGTTTTGGCGGCCACATATGGAATGCAAACCAATATTTGAAATCCTGGTATAGAAAATGAAAAACGTAACTTTATAAGTACATAGAAAATCAATTCATACGTAAAGGTTAATATAGAATCGTGAATGATAATATAACAAAGAAAGGTAAAGTACTTCTGGTGTCGGATGCATACCTGACTAAAACTCCAGTTTCTAATAAATTAATTCATCACAGTAAAGACTTATTGGTCCCTCACCACGAATGTTCTCGAAAGTCAATTGAAAAAAAAAAATTATTGGAAAAGCACAAATCATTTCATGAGCGATGGTTTCATGTAAAATAGCAACATTGGAAAAGATGTAAATAAATCAAACGTATGGAATGTGCCAGAAGAAGAAAATAAGTTCAAGCCTCACAGCGGATTCTTCACCGAAATTTGACAAAATCTTTCATGTGTGGTCCGAGTGATAAAAATAGCATTATCGAAATTCCAATTTAATATTTAGATCAGTGGCTGATAGTTTCTCAACGACTTCATCATAGTTTTGTAAGTATAAGGATTAGTTCAAGAAATTTCAAAAGTAAAGTACTTCTGGTACTGAACTTATTATGACTGAAGATCTTATAAGTGACAAAAACTGTAAATCAGAAATACTTGTGGTAGGTGATATAATATTTTAGCTAGAGACAAGTATGGTTTTGCGAGTTTATTTGAGAGACTTTTGATATGCATCGTTTTTAAGATAAATCGTAATTTAATTTGTGATACTAAGATAATGTAATGTATAAATCTTTGGCAACCTGATAATGAGATAGTTTTTATATAATGGAAGAAGGGAATATTTTGAACTGTTCCTAAAGTAGAAATTTTTTAACTCTTTATGACATGCCCGAGAAAGCTCTTAGATTCTTATTCATGAGTTTGCGTAAATTAATATTTTAAATATTGGCTTGGCTCATAGCCAAACATTAAAAATAAGAAAAAGCATTTAAAAACTGGGATACGCCTTTGTGTTGGAATTGATTTTGACACTTCTTGTAAAGGTGGAGGGAGTAATTTCAAAATTTGTTTTTGTATAAAACGTGTTTAAGTGATGGAAGTGGACCAATCAGCTTTGATGTTGCAATTTCTTTACACTTCATCGATTTATTTTACTCGTATCTTTTGCAATAATCTTCCCCATCCGTGTTGTCGGAGTGCCCCTTCTTTGAGGAGGAAGAAGAGACGATTACTACTTTTAAAAAGCCATTCTTAAATCATAAGACTTTTATCACACACACATTTTTTTTGTAACGCTATACATTTAAATCCAGAATGGGGGACATGCCTGCTCTTTTCATGTATATCGATCCCATTTGTAAATATATAAAAATAGAAATTGAATGAAACTCTAGTGAGATATAAAATTCTAAAGACTTACTCAGAAACTAAGAAAATTTATACGTTTTTCTCATAGGTATGTATTGTTTTTTATCATTTCATTGTTCATAAGTATTCTTTGAACGTGCTGTTTGTGAATAATACATTAAAACGTAGGTATTTTTAAGGGTTATTCTTGTAGGATGTATGAATTGCCAAAACAAAAATTATTTTATTTTCAATGTCAAAAAAATTAATACTTGGTCAATTTATTATTGGAGCTCAAATATTAAATACTTATTGCTTTGAACTTTTTGTTTCGATATTAATGTTAACTACTGCATAAAGTTATGCATGCCATAAAATATTCGGACTAACGGTGAAATTGTCCATTGTTATACATTGAAAATACACTCAAGGAAAATTTTATAATATGGAAAACATCAGCGCCGGGATAACGTAGATTTTGAGGAAAGTGCACCAGATTCCTAAAAAGAAGTATTTTTAGAAAAAAGTAAATAATTATATTTGTCTTTAAATCACGGTTGATTTATTTATAATTTTAAAATTAAATTTCCCAGCGTTCTATTTATGAAATTCTCATAAATAATACATATATAGTACCTTCTAATTTTTAACACCAAAATAAAAAAGAAATCCTAAATTTGAATCATTTGAATGTCTAAGTTTCCTTGTTCATGTCTTCTTGAGGTAGATCAATGAACTCTACAAACATATCGTATGGATTGGAAAGAATAATTATGCAAATAATAGAAAGGCTCAAAGTAAAAGTGTTTTCGCAGTGTAATATCAAAAAAATTGTTTGGCTCTCAAGAATATAAATTAAAAGAAGCCAAAATTACAAAGAACTTCTAAAGTTAAATATAAATAATTCTAATGTGATAAGTCTTATTTGGAATGAGGACTCAAACTCATACTTTCATGGTCTCATTCTGAAAATTAGATACTTGAGGTTCTCTACTAATAAGTTTGTGACATTGGGCTATTCGCGGTTTCTCTTCACTAACCTTGGGGGCTTTCAATTGAGATTGATTGCTTTCGCTAAACAACCTTTGCCCAACCAAAAATGAAACGTGATACGTAAAGTTATTATGTAAAGCAGTTAGGAATGAAGTTATGTGGTAGAGTTAAGAAATATATAAACTCCGTCTGAAGGAGTAGGGAATCTGAAAGAGAGTGTCTGAAAGAGAGGCTGTAGGAGAGGGGAAGCTGAAGTGATAGATAAGAGGAAGGAGAAATTAAAGATTGAAATAGAGGGTTCGAGTAAAGATTGCTGCTAGAAGTATATTTGCGGTTGTTCTCAACAGTTGATCCAGAGTCTGGGTTGCAGTTGAGGAAGGATTAGTGGTAAGAGTCTGTTAGATTACTATTGGTGGGTTGAACTAAGGTATTAGAAAGCTTACCCGGGAGAGCATAGCCATTTGTTGTCGTAGTAAATATATGTTAATAAATTGTTTTTAAGATTGTTTTGGTGATTCTGTAATTATTTGTGTCGTAGTATTCAATAATTGAATCTAGTGATGGCACAAGATGAGGCCCGGGGCGGGCGGGAGTCACAAGTTCTTTAATAAGCATTTATGGAATCCTGTTCACTGAGAAATGTTATGTCTACTTTCTAATAGTAAGCAATTGAAAAAGTATTGTTTATTATCTGTATTAGGCCTCCCTCAAATTTATTTATATCTTTTTATTCGAGATCGTTTAATGTGTAAAGGAAATTTTTAATAATTTGAGCAATATTCATAAGTCTCGCATCTATTAATTATTATTTTTTTTATTTTACTCATTGGTTTCATAGGTGATTTGGTCATGTAAGATTCGATTTAGGTATTATCTAAAATGAGCAACATTTCTAGTGTAACAGCTTTAGAAAATATAAAGAGTGACCCAAATCTTGTTAATGCTATTACATTGCAAAGTTAATTACAACTATTATTCTTATTATTTTTTGTCGTTCATTTTCGACTTACTCAGAAGCGTCACGAAAACTATTGGAGACGCATTATAATTTATAACATCGGTCAATTGACAAGGACGACAGCAGAGCTAACATTTCATTATACAATTTATTAACTACGCCAATGGGAGCCTCGGCAGAGGTTTCGTGTATTAGTTCCACTATGTAGCGTTCTTTCAGGGGTATCGGATTCAAACCTTTGACTCAATGTAAAGTATGCCAGTCGGTGGTTTTGTAAGAGCCGTCACAACTCGAGCTGACATAGGAAGATCATCAAATGAATTACCAAAATTTGTTCCCATTCCACTGTATATAATAGCATTCCACACGCACCCACTCTTAGATTCGCACAGTAAGAAACTCTTTATTCCAAATCGCGCTCTCTTGAAAGGTATGTACTACACCCACCCAAGTCTTCCTTCATAAAGAAGTAAATTTTCATCTATTGTTATATCTTGTTCAGGTATAATTGCGCTCTAAAACTTCTCAAGTTGATGTTGCAGAATTGGCCATATTTCATTTAGTTTTGGACAAGGATGTGTACTTGCATCATTGTTGCTGAAGTGCAAGTTATACTTTATCTGACAAAATCTTCTGTATGACATTGTTTTTGCAAAAAGGGGCGTATTCCACAACTGAATTTTACTCCAATAATCTTGCAGATATGGTTTTTATAGAACCTTGGAGAATAGTTATTCCCAAAAAAAACCCTCTTATTTCATTTTGAGAAGTAGAACACCATTTTTTTTAATGCAATCTATGAGCCGTATCGTTTTGTTTCGGTTGTAATAATGATCAATCAATTCATTATCAAAATATTCATAGAAAAATTCCAAAACATCACGGATATCAATATTGAAATTCATATCTGCGTTGGCAGTAAAAGTAAAAAGAGCAGGTGATTCGGATTCATCTAACTTTGTAGATTGCTTTCAGAGAAGAGTTCATAACATTGAAATTCCGCAATCGATCGAAAGAAACCCAGAATTTTTCAGAAAAGCATAATTGTTTAAATGCAATGGACGAGATAAAACCTATGAAGAATGATTAAGTGTGGACAATACACTGTTTTCTAGAAATTGTAAAATATATACGTTGTAAATGAGTTTATTTTTTTCAAAAAGCGTCTTTAACTAAATCTCATTTGAGGGTGATCTTGAAAGTTAAATGATGTCAACGTGTTCGAGGTAATATGCACACTCCCTTTTTTTTTGGTTCAAATATTTTTTTTTTTTTTGCTGGGCTAATTTTGTTATTTTTTATTTCAGAAATTTTGTATTCCCTTTAAATATTTTATTTTTACTCGTCACATACTGTCTTATGAATGCAATCTTATAAAACTTTGTCATTCGATTTGTTTCTTTTCATTAGTTTGAGAATATCAATTCTTTCTAATTCTTTTTTTTAAGTTGTATAAGCATCAACAAGGAAGTTATATCGAAACAGAAAAGGAATAAAAAATATGTTTTAACAAAATCCAATATATAGCCTTCAATAGAGCAGGTTAATGGGGAATAAAGAATTGGACATTATAATTTTTGGTTTATAAAAATTTTGAATTATTTGGTTTTCATAAAATACAATATTTTTACTGTGTTTGCAAATTGAAATACGATGTAATAATACTTATCTACTTTGGCAGTATTGTTATTTTAGTAAAAATGAAAATTTCAGTGAGTTCAAAGTTTCAAACCAGAAAGATAAATTTAATATCGTCAGACCGGGAAAAGTGGAACATCTTTTAGTTGTTAATTTTAAGAATGATGTGACTACTTATTAACGTCTCACTGAGAAGCAACACGAGGGTCGTTGTTGGCGGATCTCGTAACTTTGAACCTCAATCAAGTGATGAGGATGGCACCCGAACTGGTATCTCTCTCTAAAAATTTCCACGACATGCCATCAGAAGGAGGATGGACCTCCACTATGTTTAACGTACATCAACTGCACTGAAAAGTGGGTATTTATTACCAAGTGGGGTTAAAACCCCTATTCAAAGAAAACAACCCCCGCCCCTCGACCAGGACCACTAGATTCACGACCACGAAAATTTTGATAAGGTAAACGCTATTGTAATAGCTGCATCAGAAAACTTATTACAATAAACTTAAATATAGTTTTAACGATATTTCACAAGGAGTTCTGCTAATTTATCTTTTAAATCAGGTGCTTTACTTTGAAAAGGAAATGAAAAGGAAATTACAGAAAACGAAATAGTACATAGTTAAGTATCCCTTGCAATCATTAATCAGATGCATTTTGTAGATGGCTTACAGGTCACCAAGACATAATTTTCAGCATGAATACAATGTCACTATTTTGCAATTGTTATACAAACAAAAAATGAATGGTTTTAGTTGATTTACTTAATTATGTTTCTAATACGAGGGATTGCCAACTAAATTTATCCAAGTTAAATAATCGGAATCTAATTACTTGTTCAGATCCAACCTGACAGGAAGACAGTAGGGGATACTTGATATCTATAGGTGACATTTCTTTCTCTTCAGAATAAGCAGAAGTACTCTGCGCTGATTTTTATGGACTCGGTGTTTGCATCTCTTACTGGCACATTAAAGGAACTCTTATGGCTTAATAATATTTTAAATGAAATTGAGTTTTTTCCTGAACCAAAAATATCTTTGTTATGTGACAATGAAACTGCTCGAAATTGTATGAAAATTGGCAAGAAAATTCTAAAACTAAGCATATTGATATAAAGTTACATTTTATTACCAATAGGCCTCAATGAAAAAGAATTTAAATTAGACTACGGAAAGTAAACTATGTATAGCAAATTTATAGACGGAACCTCAATCTAAAGATGGATTAAAACTTCTCGTTGAAAAACTCTTTTCATTCTCATGGGTGAGATCATTGGAAGAGACGGCACACACAGATAAACAATCAGGATTTTAAATCTGACTTTTAGAAATTTAATCCAATAAGATATCAGAGTGCAGCTACTTAAAATTTAGAGATTTGTTAAGTTGATATTCATGTAGAAAGAAAGAGTGTCGATTTGATATCTTTTCCTTTTCGTTGTAAATTTATGTATTGTTTGAATAAACAAAAATACTTTTACCTGTGGCTTAAACAGCGCCACCTACTTATCCAATTCCCAACAAAGTTTTCAAATTTGCGATCGATTAGACAGTCTTCAAAGCGCTGAGGAGAAGGGAGAAAAATTTGAGGAGAGAGTTATCACGAGAAAGGTATGGATTTTATTGTTTCATTCATGTTTTTCTCTCACTAAAGATCCTCCAGTAATTTTTCATACATAAAAGGTAGAATTTGGTGAATACTTTGAATTGTTAAAATACATTTATAAATATATTAAAGCTTTTCTTTATCATTTTAGTTTAAAGTTTGTAAAAACTTGTATTTACGGAGTACAGATTTTTTTTTATAATGTTGTGACCTAAAAATACTTTAATAATTTACGCATTATTTTTACGGATTATAACCTTTTTTTTTTCTCTCGTTTCATTTATCGAAAGCAATGTAAACTGTTTTTGGTGATCTTGTTTTTTTGACCGTTTACATTTCTTAGTGCTTTTAATCTCCCGCTATTTCAAGATGATTTCATAGAAGGAGAAGAATCTTGGTGGAAAGAAGATTTAGTTCTTAACTAGTTGGTCCCCAAGTATCTTAATGTACATAAAATTTTTTGCAAATTCTGCTTTTTATTCTCTGACATAAGTAATCGCAGTAAAGTTATATCGTTGATTTTTTTTTTTTGTTCACGTATAAATCATGTCTTAATGAAAGTTTATAATTGCTTGTGTATTTAACTTATAGCTATTTCGAGGCTGTAAAAAAGCGAAATAAAAATAGGATAGTTTTTCGCTGTCTATAACGTATGCATATTAAGCAATATTAAGAAATTTTTTACAGGGTATTCATTCTTTTTATTTTTAGACTGGAAAGGACAAAAAAGATGGAACCCCTTGTATGGAAACGGAGGTAATTTTTCCTTCATATTAAAAATTATCATTCGTCAATAAAAATTCATATTTATAATTATAAAAACACTATTTCAGCCATTTTCATTTTTATTTAATGATAATAGTAGCAGTAAAGTTTTTTTCTATCAATTCTTTTCTTGCTAAAATTCTTATGGTAACTTCTTTTCAAAAAAAGTGAAATGTTCATACAGAATGCTTATGGAATTACTTCGTATATTTTTGTCTCTATAATAGGTCCTATTTTATTGCCAGCATTAGGCAAAAATCATGCATAAACTTTCGTTGTAACTTTCATTGAATTTATGTATTTTGCCTTCCATACACTTTCTAAGTAAAGTTGTAGTTTACAGTTTCAAATATGTGAACTTTATAATAATTTAATTTGATAAGTTATTTATGTTTAAAAAAAAAAAGAAAGTTCAGGTATGTAAAATTTGGAACAAATTAATTCATCAAAGTTTGTATTTTTGCGCTATTCATATCATTTCAGGATATAATAAATGTGTATGGAAAAATATTCCTTCAAAAGATTAAAAATAAATGTAATTAGTAGTTAATATCTGGAAATATTATTTACACTTTAAAATTTAGTTAAAATTTATTTTATAAAATCTTCGTTAAGTAAAACAGTAAAATAAATCCAGAACAAACTGATAGCGCATTTGACACATATTGTAAACTCTGTTCCGGTATTAAAAGGATAATATGTGTTTATAAAATATTTTATTTAATCTGAAATACCTATACTACAGAATAAACTAAAAGTTTTGTAAGGTTATAATCCTGAGATTAAGGATACATTTCTAAAATTTAAAATTGTTTACAAAATTTGTTACGAACAGGTTGAGGAAATATCTGTCAACTTCACTAAACTAAATTATTTTGAGTGTATTGTTTTGAAAGATTAAATTGATTAGGAAGAAGTTACTCTCGCACTTGAAATTGTTATAACTGATATGAAAATTGTACTTATCGATGACAATTTTCCATTAAAAGATATATGTGAATTTGCATTTAAAGTTTGAGACACTTAAGAAACGTTAATGCGAAAATTTAAATGTGAATCCAAGGTAGCAATGTTTTCACATTTTGAAGAATATATACCCAAGTAAAATTTAAAATTTTAAAATGAATATATACTCTGTTGCCCTGGCACAAATGTGGATGTAGAGTGGGTATTTTCTTTTAGGGGAAGTTGTTTTGCAGTGAGAGTGCTAGGAAAGAAAAACTTAGATTCCTGTCGAAAAAATTCATTCAAAAAAAATTATAATTTTAAAGGTTAAAATTTATTTAAATTAAAAATATTCAGAAACTGCACATTATCAATTTAAATTAAAAATGTAATTGAATGTAGAAATCCTAGATTTTATTTCTCAAATTTAAATCATCGTGTAAAATAATATGCCATTTGTACTCTTGAAAAAAAATTTGCTACTAGTCACAGGTTATGGGTCTACGCTAAATGTAGCAATGACACGATCGAGGCACTATTTCAGGCAAACAAAATAAATTCTACTGTACAAGGTTTGAATAAATCTAAATAAAAAATAAAATATTTGACTGAAGCATCTTTTTTTAAATTTAGGTGATATATTTTGTTTAGACGTTTTTTTTCTCTCACTCCTGAGATAATTAAAGTATATTGTTCAAAAAAATATTTTGGAATTAAACATACCAATGGGTTGCGTTATTGCTGACAAATATTTTAATCATTATCAGAGATATCTTGCTTATTAAAAAGTGGGCATTTTTTTTTTTTTTTTTTTTTTTTTTGATATTTTCGGCCAAAAGCAAATACGGTTAAGAAACTATATTAAAATTCAGCTATATATAAATTCAGCTTTGTTGTTGCTGGATCTTATAGTGATGAATCATTTATTGAAAAATCTTTCTTTCCTAGTCATTACTTTTTTTCTATGGTTGTAAGCAATTCGGATAAAGCTCAACTTTTGCTTTGGGAAACGGAAAATATTTTAGAAGAGGAACTGTAATTTGTGATGAGCTAAGTTTTGCGAAGATCTTTTCCAAAGAATACACTTTAGAAAACCGTGTGGTCAATATTCTGTATCCCTGCAATTCAAACAAATCTATATCTTGGGGATTCTGGGACCTTTGTGTCCAAAAGCCTTGATAAGCTCTGGATATAATTAAACGATGATCCTAAATTAAAGGTTCTTAAAACTCAATTTATTGAAGAGTATCTTGCATTAGGTCATATCGAAGAAGTCTTACATATATACGAAATTACATCTGGTGATGGATTATTTCTCCAACATCATGGCTTACTTAGATCCGGAAATCGTATTCGTCCTTTAAGAGTAGTTTTCAACGGTTCCAAAAGAAGTTATCTAAATATTTCGCTGAATGATCTTCTCAGTAAGGGTGGTGCTATACAAGAGGATTTGTTTTCCATTATGCTTCGCGCTTGAAAACATGTTTATTTCTTCAGCTGTGACATCCGTCACATGTTTAGACAGATTCAAATAAATCCCGAAAAAAGACATTTTCAAAAAGTCTTATGGAAACGATCCCAATGAATCTGTCCAAATTTATAAATTAAAAGCAGTTACTTATGGTACAACACCTGCATGTTGAGTATCTACGCGAGTTTTAAAAACTTGCGACTGATGAGAGAGTTAATTTCTCCATCGCAGCTAACATTGTTCTACAATGCGTGTATTTAGATGATATTTTAACTGGATGTACCTTTTTGACGGAACTTAAATACTTAAGTCAGAACTTGTGTAGCGGTTTGAAAATGCAGGAATATCTCTGCACAAATGGTGTTTCTCACATTCAAACAGTGATTTGCTTGGTTTTCAGTTTCATCAATTGTCTGAAGAAAACACTTTGCAAAGTAGAATAGTTCTTCTGATACTATTTGTTTTAAAGTTAATATCGATAATCATTTAGTGTTCACTAAAAAGGATGTTCTCTCTTAAATTGCACGCCTTTTGGTCCATTAGTAGTAACTGTCATTTGTAAAGTTAAATTCTTCATGCAAGGTTTATGGCTTCTAAAACTAGACTAGCATGAGAAATTACCTGATACAGTTGCTGAAGAATGGTCTACATTTGTGCAATCCTTACATGCCTTGGAAAAGATTAAAATTTCTAAATTTGTTCTTTTAGAAGATCCTAGAGAAATTTCACTCCACGTATTTGCCAATGCAGCCGAAAAGGGTTTGGAATCTGTTATATATATATATATATATGTACATACTATGAACTGATATAAAAGTAGTAAATTTTGTGCAGTAAGTCAAGAGTGGCACCGTTTAAGACCCTAACTATTACCCGGTTGGAGCTTTCAGCATGTCTTCTGCTTTCCAGACTTTCAATAAAGTTTTGGCGGTAATAAAAATGGACATTTCACAAGTGGATTAGTATTTTGATTTCACAATTACGTAAAAATACATTAAAACCTCACCTCCCCTTCTTAAGACCTTCGTGGCTAACAGATTTTCAAAAATTCAAATCCTAACTGAAACATTTTTGTGACATCATACATCTTTCAAAAACAACCCAGCATACCTCATACCAAGAGGCTTGAATTCTACAGATATGTTAAACTGTTATTTAAGCTGGAAGGGCCCTAACCTTTCACAGACTTACAATGCTGAACATTCTCAGAACACTGTCACTGAAATTCAAAAAGAACTAAAAAACTTTGCTTATAAAAATGTGCTCCTTTCAGATCAACTCGAATTGTTCAACACAATTCTTTCTGTAACCAGTAACTTTTGTAAATTAATAAGAGTTATAGTTTTATTTTCATGTTCTTAAGAATGCCAGGTTATTACGCTGTGAACGAGTCATTGGTCCTCTTTCGCTTGAAAAGGCCTAGCTCTGATAGTTATAGTCTGTAAAAAGATTAGAATTTTTTGATGGTATTATAAACTTGAAAAAGGGTTAAGACAGTGTTAGATTCGTTAAGTTTTTTTTGGATAACAATATTATATATATATATATATATATATTATTCATGTTGGTGGAAGATTGCAAAATTCATCTTTGTCATTCAATGAAAAATATCCTATTGTACTACCTAGTAAGCATGCAGTAACTTTAATGGTCATAAAATATATTCATATGAAATATCTGCATATTGGTTCTAATAACTTGCTGAATCATATTAATAGTAAATACTGGCCACTTAATGGCAGAAATCTAACACGTAAAGCCGTTCATAATTATAATACATTCTTTAAAAACAAGCTAATATAATTAAATTAAATTATGAGTTATTTGCCCAAAGAAAGAGTTACTACAATTTTTCCCTTTAACAACTGTGGTGGGGTCATAGATGGACCCTTTATGGTCAAATTTAAAAATAAGTTCAATGGAATGCTTGATAAAATGCAAATTTGCACTTTTGAATGTATGGTTACCAAAGTAATCCATTTGGACTTTGTCCGACCTTACTTCGAAGCCTGTTTAAAAAGGTTTTGGGGCAGACGAAGTAGAAGTTTTAAAATGTGTTCAGATAATGGAAAAACTTTTTAGGTTGCAAATATTGAAATAAAAAAGTTGCACCAGTTACTTAAATCTCCTGATGAAAGGTTAATCAATTATTTTAATGACGAACAAATTGAATGACCTTTTATACCACCTACGTCTCCTAATTTCAGTTGATTATGGGAATATATCATCAAATAGTTATCATTTAAAGCAGATAACAGAAAATTCAAATTTAACATTGGAAGAATTTATCTCTTTATTTGTTGAAGTAAAAGCTGCTTCTAATTCATGCCCCTTAACATAATTTTCATTAAAATTTTGTAATTTTTCAGACTATGTCTCTTGGCCACTTTCTAAATGGTAGGCCTATTACTGCCACCCTCGAGCCACAACTTATAAATGTTAAAGGAAATACATTGTCAAAATTGCAGGTAGTTAATTGGTTATTCCTATAGATTTGAAAAAATTGGAAAAAGAATTATCTAAACAATTTGCAAGAGAGAAACAAATGGAAATTTGAGAAAAATAACGTTAAATAGGTAATCTAGTATTGGTAAAAAATGACTCTTTTCTATATACAAAATGGCTCACGGGAATAGTTGTAGATTTGTTTAAAGGTATAGATAATAAAATAAGAGTTGGTAAATATTAAATTTCCTGTTGGAAAAATAATTTTAAAAAATGTTAGAGGTATTTTGATTTTACCTGTTAATTGAAAAAGTACTCATTTCAAATTTTCATTTTATAATGTATATGTTAATTGTTTTTCTTGCTTTACTTGTTCTATTTTATGTATTAATATCTTATTGAGTTTATTATGTATTTTTTCTGAATTTTAATTTTGTATTTTTGTCTATTAAAATTGGTATTTCAATGGCGCCGGATGGTGGCACCTCTGCCTAATGTGGCGCCCTCTATATTCCTGTTTAACTAATACTCTACCACTTACGCTCATACCGAGTGGCAGTACACTAAGTGCTCTTTTTCTGCTTTATTACTAAAATAAAGTGAAGTTTAAACTGTTTCTACTTCCTGTTATTTTTTTTCTTAATTGAACTATCGATGATATATTTAAAATGCTAGCTTACCGCCTTTTGGATTTACTTAAAATACCCTCTAACTCTATTTGTTTACATGCAGTCTGATTTAAAAACAACTGTGTTTGCTTAGTTTCGAAACAAAAGTTATCACCTTTCATTCGATAAAATATCTTTGAATTATGTTACTAGACGATATTAGCAAATTCACAGTTATCGAAAACTAGAACGAAAAATTAGAACCGATGTAAATATTTCAACTGCGAGTGAAACAAAATTAATCAATTGTAAACATTTTCCAGAAAACTGTAGAAAAATGTTATTTTTAGATTAAGAACTCTAAGTAATGTAATTTCTTTAATATGTTGTCTTGTATACTTTGAAGAAGAGTTAAAGTGGTGCAAAGGAATCTTTGTCTGGAATGATCATTAATATAACTTTAAAATGTGAAAACTGTCACTATTCCTTCTCTTTCTGCACCACTGAAAAGGTAAATAAATTGTATAAAGTTAGTCTTGCATTTGTTATTATGAGTCTCATTGGTAAAGGATATTCTGTGACAAAAAACTTTTTTTCTTCTAACAATGTGAATGTTCCGTCAAAGAAAGCATTTGTATTCCTGGAAACTTGAAGTTGCTACTAGCTATGTAGCAGCAATACTGAGAATAAAGCTGCCTTGAAAGTGATACTGAACTATCTCAGAGTGTGGTGTTTCATTTAAAAATTCATTCAAGTTTGAATATCCAATCCATTTCCAAGTGCTACGGAGAAAATATTCAACCTTGAATGGATATGTCTCTGCAATCTCTATAGGTACTGGGAAGGTATTATACGTTGAACTTTAGTCAAAGGTACGTAGATTTTGCGATTCAAAAAAATGAAGAGTTAAATACCATTATTAGCTGTTTGAAACATACACGGTTATTTGGTGCTAGGGAACGTGTTTGTTTGTATTCTATTTTGGATCTGTTCAAATGAGGATATTATAGAAGTACATTTTTTTGGTAACGAATACTCGAAGGGATCTGATGTTGGAAAAAGTATTTATGGTCAGAATACTGTTCAACATACCAGTGTTTTGGATGTATACAAAAACGTGTTGGACCAAAACAAAGGAAAGTAAAATCAAAACGAAAAGGTCATGGAAGAAGAGGAAAACTGATGGAGGCTTTTACCGATAAGTTACAAATTTATTATGGCATTTTTGTCCATGATGATGTGAAGGATTTTGAAGTGTAGAATATTTTCAATGTTGTTTAAATGCAAAGTTACCAATGGATGGACAATGCCCAGTTGGACCGGAGAGCTGGTTCTAATATCAACAAACAATAGCAAATGATTTACAAGCCTACATGGACAAATCTAAAACACTTCCTAAAAATTACTGATTAACATTATCAAACCAATATACATATCGTTAAGACCATATTAGAAAAATACTTACTAGGTAAAACTCGTTGCAAACGAATGCTTCAATGGAATTCTGTGGAAGTTCATTCCAATTTCGTTTCTGTTGCGTTCCGAACACTATCATTAGAAGAATACATGGTAGTAATGCAGTTTAATAAGGGATTATTAGATTTATTGAAACATTTCCGAGCGAATATTGGTGTGTTTACATTAAAGGATTTGCAGAATTCGATAAAGCTCTAGTAAGCGTTAAAACGACATTCTATGTCAATGGTAAAAATTAGCATATATATATATATATATTAGCTAAACAGTAAAACAATAAAAATGGTTAACACGGAGTAAACATAAAGTGTAAATTATAAAATTGGTAAAATTGAAGTAATCATGCATAAGCAGAAAAAAATTATGATAATTTGTATTAAAATGAGTTTTTCTCAAAATCACCTTTTTAGCATATTTTGAAAATTCCAAAACTGATAATTCAAAATATTAACATTAAATTTCTGTGAAAGTTTGTACTTTCTTTTCACAAAATATTTTCTAAAGCGTAAACTGAAATAATGTTTATAATAAGAGTATTTATGAATTATCATCTAGCATTTGTATAATTAACACATCAATCAATAACTCCCGAGACTAACCCAGAGATGGCGCTCGTAGTAAACCAGTAACCAGGTCTTTCTAGAGTACGAACCTTTGCTTGAAACGTGTCAAAATTTTAAGTCGATCGGACCAGAAACAGCTGAGTTATCGAGGTTGGAGTAAAGTCGTTTTGTAGTTTGTTTAAAAAATGGAAAAAACCGAGTTTCGTGTTCTGATAAAACATTGTTTTTTAATGGGTAAAAACACCGTGCAAGCGAAACAATGGATTGAAAAATGTTACCCGGACTCCTGTCCATCAAAAGCAGCGATTTGTCGGTGGTTTGCCGAGTTTAAACGTGGTCGTACCGACACAAATGACGCGGAACGCTCGGGTAGACCTGTGGAAGCCGTTACACCGGAAAATGTGAGTGAAGTGACAAAAATTATAATGAAAGATCGTAAAGTGAAGCTCCGTGAGATTGCTGAGATGACACAGATATCATATGGAAGTGTGTTTACTGAAAGGTTTTGAAGTGAAGTAGAAAAAGGTTTTTTTTCAATTGGGTTGCCGCGATTGCTTTCGATGGAACAAAAAGCAGCAACGAGTCGATGATTCGAAGCTGTTTATCGCTATTTACTCGCAACAAAAGATTTCTTGCGGGAAAAAAAAAAAAAAATTGGAAAAAAAAAAAAAATTGCAAAGCGTTGGAGTGTTATCACCTAAAATTGATTAACAAAAGGTGTTATGTTGATGAATAAAAAAAAAATTTGCAAAAAAAATGTTGTTTTCAATGTTAGGCTCGGGAGTTATTGATTGATGTGTTATGTTTTAAAATATGATAAGTTTCTTTAATGCAAATTAGGCCAATAAATTTTCTGCAACTTTAATTAATTTATTGTAATCGTAAGATTAACTATCTTATTTATATAGAGACTGGAGCTAAAAAAGTTTGTAAATGTTTCTTAAAATGATGTTTTTGAAAATATAGCTCTCCGAACCTATTCATATTCGCTAATGTAAATTTGTTTCAAAAAGTCAACTATAGTAAATAACGTTTTAAAACTAAATGCTTACGTATCATGTTTAAAATCACAGTACCTGAGAGTTCGCTTTGATTTATCTCGCATATTGTAATTATTGAATTGTTTTTTCAATCAAATGACACTATCAATTTTCAACAATTTAATTTTCAATTCAACCACACACAAAGAACAAAATATTAAAAGTGTTAAAATATAAATAGCATTATTCTGCGCCATCCTCTTCATAAGGTGGAACGCAACACTACTCCAGACAGTGCAGGTCCACTAAAGAACAAATTAAATCACCCGAAAATGTATTGAAAAAATTATCAAGTTTGACGATCTATTCCATTGGAATGTTCCCCTACTCCATACGATGAATCCAAGAAAAGGGTGCTTCCATAATATAATATTTTAAAAAATCTGGTTAAAAATCATCATGTTTAATTATACCTGAAAAAATCCTTTCTGGGTCTAATAAAATTTCCTTAAAAAGAAATCCAGATTGGTCATTTATCAGTGTTTTCCGTATTTAGCAGTATTATGAAATGAAATTTTGACTAAAAAAATTGAATTAAATGTTATTAAGACTCTAAAATCATACAACTTGAGAAATGACCCACTTGTCTTCTAACATAATCAATAATAATGCATAATAATTTTTGAAATATCTTTTGCCACATTCAACTGCGATGGCAGATTCAGCACAAAACACGATAGAAACATAGATTTAATCACATATAATATCTCATAATTTAAAAAACCGCTAAAACAAAATCCTATCAATAGAAATTTGAAAGTGTAGCTATGCAATATCGCGCTTTGATGTTGGATGATGATCAGGAACTAATTAAAATAAATTATTCCGGTCAAACATGCAAAATAAATTTCATTGCTGGTTGGAGTAACTTCTAGTTAAGTGTAATTGTTCAGCTGATTGCGATTAGATAAGGGATGCTCTACTTTTACTTTTTCCTCTACCAGTAGTTTTGTGTTTTTACACCGTAAGGAGTTTCTCCAGCTATTTTTTACCCTCAACTTCCATGCATTTGAAAAACCCTCATTAAAGTTTGTTACTACTCTGCAAGTGGTTACAAATTAAATTTCAAGCTACTTTGAAATATTCACAAGCATATTTTTTTGCCTTAACTATTTTAGCCACTTTTGTCAAGTTCAGTGTAATGTTGAGTTGGAATTTTTTTTTTCTTTCAGATCCTCATTTGAGAGAAGGAACGTCATCACGTTCATTGGTAAGTATCATAACTCCTTATATATATATATATATATATATATATTTAATGTGTGCTTGTACTATTATTATTTATAGATATATTAATCATCTATTTGTTTTTAAATACAATAACTTTTCTGAAGATAATTCTAATTTATAGTTTTATCCTTCACATTTAAATTTCATTCAAACTAATAATAGTAAATACTGTATATTTTTTTTTATTTTAATTCATCATTTAACTACTTTTGTTAACTCTTGCCTATATTCCTGAAACAAAGATTAGAACTGTTCCTTTATCAACAACAATATTTATATTAAGTATTACACTGATTGCATTAATATGCGATTCCTTCTCACAAGTGTCTCGTTTGTTTACTCACTGAAACTGAGATCCTCAGCAACATTAAAAGGAAATTTTTTTTATAATTTAAGAAAGAGAAGAAAACAAATTTAAGTACAAAATTTTTATCAAAAAAAAATCTGGAAACAAAACATAAAAGGTTTAAAAAAGAAAAACTACTTAACGAAAGCCGCTGGACTCATATATGCGACCACTAGGCTACCGCGGCCACCGAAGTAATGCATTTCGAAAGTACAAAAAATAAAAGTGAGTGAACCACACTAAGTTGACATTTGGACCACGCCAAAGTTAAAGATTGCTTACCTTTTTACCCATTCTTCCTATTGAATATAAATAGATACGATGAGCATAAGAAAATTCATATAAGTCTAGTTCCTCAACTCGAAAACTTTCTATGGTAATAACGTAATGTTTTACTTCGAGTCCATCGAACTTCTATAAGTGCCTCGCACTTGAGCATTTTGCCTTCAGATGCCACTGGAGAGATAACGGGCAAGTTGTGTACTGTAACCTTAGTACTCATGGGATAATTTCATATTTTGAAGGGCGAAATACTTTCGTAAACTAAAAGAATGGACCATTTCAGTTGGATTTTTAGCTAAATCATTTGGTTATATCAATTTTGTAAGTTATCTCAGAATATTTATTTAAATTTTGTAAGGATCTCTAAATGGAACACTTAATATGCGAGTATTTGGATAAGGAAATAATTCATATATTACAATGTCACCAAGTTTTAATTTTGAATCAACAAATCGTATATCACAGTGAATTTTATTTTTCTTATGGTTTCCAATAGTTCTTTCATATGATGAAATACGCGCTTCTTCTACTGGAGGATAGTAGGAATCTTGTTCTAAAAGTAATATAAAAGGTAAAGTAACAAACAGTAAATATGCAGGCGAAAAAGAAGTTACAGAATAAGGAGTATTATTACATCCATCTTTTATATCAAAATTAGAATTTTAGTCCAAGGTATTTAGGAAACAGTGCAATTAACAATTTGTCTTAATCTAGAAACCAGGGATTGATTTCCTCTTTCTGACTTTCAATTAGTCTGAGGATGATGAGAAAGGGGTAAGTTAATGTTTAACGCTATAATATCTTAGAAATCATTTAAATTTGAAAATAGTAAAAGAACTTTGTCTACCAGTTAAATAATTGTTCAGGAGTTAGAATTTGGAATACTTGTTGTAATCAATTAGTGAAGCTTGGGTAGTCTCGTTTTTTGATGTAAAAGCCCATCGATATCTTTCTATGCATATCTGGTAGCATGGTTCTTTACAATGTGAAGAAAATTTTTGTTCAGTTATAATAGTTAAATCCTGCAAATGTGTCAACTGAAATGTGTTCAAATGGTTCATAAGTTGAAGTTACAGCTCATAACAATTCCCATCTTTTGGTTTTCTTCTTCTTGACAATTTAACAAACCTCACAATGTTTTACATAGTTTGAAATATCTTGACTAATATCAGACCAATAACATGCAGATGTAATTAAATTAAGCATTTCTCCAGGGTTGTTAAATTTTTGATGAGCAATTTCTTAAGCTTTCTAATAGGTCAATTGAAAAGTCCCCGGCCTGGCACATAGATAGCGCTACTAGAACTAAATCCATATGTTTTTTTAGTTAGCCCTAACCCTCAAAAGATGCGTGTATAAATTTGACAGCTCTCGGATCATTAGTTTGTGAATTATAACATTTTGAGTGAAGCATCTTTTTTTATTGTGAAAATAATGGATAAAAATAATAATAAATAATTGAAAATAATGGATAAATAATTTCGCGTGTTGATAAAATGTTGCTTTTTGAAGGGAAAAAATACAGTTGAAGCAAAAACTTGGCTTGATGCCGATTTTCCGGACACTGCCCTAAGAAAATCAACCATCAAGGATTGGAATGCTAAGTTTAGACGTGGTGAAATGAGCACCGAAGACGGTGGACGCCCAAAAGAGGTTGTTACCGACGAAAACATTAAGAAAATCCACAAAATGATTTTGAATGATCGTAAATTGAAATTGAATGAAATAGCAGACACTCTAAAGATATCAACTAAACGTGTACATCATATCATTCACGAATATTTGGGTATGAGAAAGCTCTGTGCAAAATGGGTGCAGCGCGAGCTCACTTTTGACCAAAAACAACGACGAGTTGATGATTCGGAGCAGTGTTTGAAGATGATCAAGCGTAATAAACCCGAGTTTTTGCGTCGATATGTGACAATGGATGAAACATGGCTCCATCATTTCACTCCGAAGTACAATCGACAGTCATCCGAGTGGACTGCACACGATGAACCCGCTCCAAAGCGTGGGAAAACGCAACAGTCGGCTGGCAAGGTAATGGCGTCTGTATTTTCGGACGCGCATGGAATAATTTTCATTGACTACCTTGAAATAGGAAGGACCATCAACAGCGACTATTATTATTGGACCGTTTGAAGGATGAAATCGCCGAAACAGGGCCGCATTTGCAGAAAAAGAAAGTGCTGCTTCACCAAGACAATGCACCGTGTCACAAGTCAGTGAAAACGATGGCAAAAATCCATGAATTGGGCTTCGAATTGCTTCCTCCTCCACAGTATCCTCCAGATCTGGTCCCCAACGACTATTTCCTGTTCTCAGATCTCAATAGAATGCTCGCTGGGAAGAAATTTTTGTCGAATGAAGAGGTGATCGCCGAAACTGAGGCCTATTTTGAAGCAAAGGACAAATCGTACTACAAAAATGGTATCGAAAAGTTGGAGGGTCGCTATAATCAGTGTATCACCCTTGAAGGGAATTATGTTGAATAAAAAAAGCTAATTTTGCCAAAAAAATATGTTTTACTATGATAGGCCGGGGACTGTTCAATTGATCTGTTATCTTAATGACATTTTCACAACAATGCAGTTTTTTTCCCTTTAAAACAATAACATTATTCACTATCTTATATATATTATTATTAACATTTTCATCTTTTTGATGAGTTTTGATTTCTTGACTGAGTAAGAAATGAGCTATATACTCAATGTAGAGTAAAACGGGATGCCTAGATAACATATTTGCTTCAAAATTAGTAGTCCCCTTTTGATATTTAGTTAATGAGACATGTATAATTTTAATGATCGTCGGAATAATCTACCTGTTAAATGTTTAACATTTTCTGCCAAACACAATTGCTGCATAATCTGTATGAATTATAAATTTTGTCTATATAAATAATGTAAGAATTTATTTAATTATCTAACAATTGTGCCAAAAGCTCAAATTATTTTACAAAATATTTTATAAGATGTTCAGCTTCTAGATTAATATGTAAGAGGAAGCAAATTTTTAGAGACATCTGACTGTATCAAAGTATACCCGATAATAGTTTGAGATGTATTAATAAATAGATACATGAATTTGTACATTAGTTGGAAATAATTAGAATGCAAATTTAAAAAGAGAATTACAGGTATTCTAATTAGGGTTACTTTAAGTCTTTCAAAAGTCTTCTGATATTTTTCAGTTTATTCCAGAGAACATTTTACGTGAGTAAAAAGTTAAAAGAATTTCTAAGACTGGAATAAGTTTAATAAATAAGTAATACACATTAGTCGGGCACAAAAGTATTTGCAATTCTTTTACATTTTGAAGGTTTGAATATTTTTTTTTTTTTTTTTAGATTTTCAATAATGGGATCAACTGGAGTTATCTGACTTAATTTTACTTCCTAACTCAACAAACTAATTTGATTTTGAGCAAAGCTACATTTAGATTTCTTTAATTTAATGTTTTTATTTTCACAAATTCCAATTATTCTTCACAATTTTTTATAAACTTGTCTTCAGAAGAAGAGTTGAATATCAAATCATCCTGGGGATTAAAGTAAAATCAGCTCTATATTTATCCAAAATCTTCGAATCTATTAAGTGCTTCAGGGACATTTTTAAGTCTTAAAGGTAAACTTGGCCTTTCAAATAAACCAAAAGTTGTAACAAAAGATAATTTTATTTGTATCCTCATCATAACTTGAAATGTGCCACTACCCTGAAAGGAAATCAAGTGTTAAAAAAATCGTTGCCTTTTTAAAACGTTTTTCTGAATTTCACTTGGTGTGTGTGTCATCAAATTTTCGATCGTTAATTTAATCAACTTCACATAAAGCTAGAGCTTTGAAATTTTGGGAATCGTTCTTAATTGTCTAACAATGCAATATTTAGACATTTGCGACAAGTTTTAACTCATATTTCAATAATTTTAATAAGTCAAAATATCCCTTTCACTCGGCGCTATGAGGAAAAAATTTCTTTCCCCCTCGGGGAGCATCGGGAATTCCCCCATACGTCGCATGAAGTATCGTAAAACTTTTCTACTCACAAAGGGGAGATACTATCTCCTCTTTACTATCTCCGAGATAGTAAGGGTAGCTGACTTTTAGTCCGTAATCATTCGCAAGAAAGAAAGTTTCCAATATTTTGGCGCCATGTCACATCAAAAGAATTTGTTCTAAATTCTGGTTCCCAGTTTTAATAGAATGACTTACAAACTTTCAAATGCCTGTTTTGATTTTATATTATGAATTTTTTAATACGTTCACAAATGTGTCTTTTTAAGTAAATTTTAAAGTTAAAAATTATGTTTTCTAGAATTTGATGTACAGCATTTCATAAGTACAAAGAAAGTAGAATTTAAATGATTGGCATGTCGACTCTAAATCATGAATTAGTAAAAATTATTAGATGCATAACTTTTATTTGCTCCATTCGTAATTTTTTAGTAAAGTTCGTTTGTGTTTTGTCCACGTTTTTGGGTCCAGAAGAGTATGACGTGTAATACATGTAGATTTATCTACACTTAGCCAATCATACTCAAATTAGCCTCACCTCACCACCACGCTGTTAGATCTGGTAATCCAAAAATATTTGGAAACTAAGAAGGAAAGGCTTGTATGTGCCGTAAAATTTTTCACTAAAAAATAATCAATAAATGATTGATTAAATTGAAATTATAATTAAATTTTTTATGAGTTTATCACGTGTTTGTTTTGAATTTAATGTATAATAATTAATATACTTTGTCATTATATAAAAACGTTGTTTTTATCTCGAATTATTAACTTATTAATTAATTATCAATTCTTGGTAATGGTTTTGCTTCTGTTCCTCATACTGAATTTAAGCGCCTAAAATCAATATAAAATTGTATCTTTTTACTCTCTGATCTTTCTGTACAAGTTTATGTTACAGGGACAGAATAAAGGTTATTAATTTCGCGAATTATATCTGCGTGCAATAACTTATTTATTTGCCCTTTTCATTTTCTAATTTGTCATCGAAATAAGTTCTATACTCTACCAATAATACAGGTGGATCTGAACATGATTCAATAGGTAGATGTTTCATGTTATTGCTTCCTACATCAATTTTATTTTTAGGAAATATATGGTCATGTCGAGATGTATATAGGTGGAGTGTTATATTTTATATTTTATACATGTTTTTTACTGGTATTAATGATCTCATCGCACATTACATAAGTTTTTATTAACATTTTTGATGGAATTTTCCTGAAAACTAATTTTTCTGTATTGAATAATTGTGGTTTCATTTCTACTATTATTTAAAATTCCGGTCATTTTTACGCAGTTATTTATTCAACCTTACATTTATTTAAACCTATCAAAATATATAGTAAATCAATATCGATAACATGCCATTTGATGGTTTTACATATTTCACCTACCTTTATGTAAGAATGACAAATTTTATTTGACTGGGTCGTTCCTTTCAGTTTGTCATATGATGAGTTTTTCATTTTTAATTATATCTAAGTCGGTGTTGTTTAATCAAATTCAGAAATATTATCAATACTATCGACTATATATCTATAACACATACCAATGATTTAGAGAAACATCGTAATTGGTTTTATAATTATTTTAACATTTTTAAATATATATGTTTCCGGATACATGTAATTATCTTATATTGTGATTTAAACTTTTCAGTCACATATTGTGCTTCGGTATGATTAGGACTGAGCACTTTTTGATTTCTTGGTTGATTAATGAACCTACAAATATTCTTCTTATGGTAAGTAGGTATTATATCTCGCTTTGTGCAGAACTATTATTAAGTTCGAAGTTCTAATGAACTTTGATAGTAGGAGAATGTAGCTGGGTGATCCCAGGCTCTCCCCCTCCCAAAATTACGGTTAAAATTTTGTTTGGTTTGGTTGCTGTTTCTAAATTTTGCCTGTAATTTTGATGCCCATATAATTTCTTCAGGCATTTCTACCCTAGGGGGAATGTTCTAAAGGAATGATATGGGTTTCTTAGCCGAAACACAGGTTGATAGGTTGGAAGTAGAAAAACCCTTATTTTCTCGCTTTGTGTTCTTTTAGTTAAAATTTCAATTTCCACCTATGCAATCTTATAAACAACAGCTAATCAGTTGAAAGGGTAGATGGAATAATTGATATAACTTTCTTGATCTTATTAGGTAATCTTTCTGTTAATGCTTCGAGAATGAATTTGGCATTAAAATTATAATTCTTGTCCAATATATATATATATATATATATATATATATATATATATACTATTATACCCTATAATACTCATCTAAAGTTTTATATAATTACATGACTTAACACTCATGAAATCACTAAAGGTAGTACATTTATATTTGAAGAATTTTTCGCAAAACATTTCATTTATTTCTACCCATTTCTTTACGCTTAAACAATTATTGACATATTTCAATTACACTTATTCCCTTTACATATCAATTAATGATTTTCCACTTTACATTCTTTGTCTTTGTTTGCTCCCAGACAACAGTGGTCAACATATTAGAGCTCTCAATTAATGTCTATCCCATTATTTGTGTAAAATAGTAGTATAAAAGTGTCAGGGCAAGGTTATTCTTTTTCTCATTGTCTGCATGACATTTGTAATATTTATTGTAGATTTTCTAACTGTTTCTCCTCTAGATGTATCATTTTGTATTTCTAATTTTTCATTCATGTTTATCCCATTGCTTGATCATAAATGCATAAATTCTACTAAAATTAAATCATTAAGCCTCTATAATTTTAATTTATACACAAATTTACTTATATTTTATAAACAAATATGTCAAATTTGAGAAATATATGGAAAGTTTTAACATCTAATCAGAATTTAAATAACATTTCGATTCCTTTATGCAAATGTATCATTATAATTAATATTTTAATTCAATACACCATACAATAAATTTTAAAAAATAATTCAAAATCTGGAACAATATATAATATAATTAATAGTTTTGTTTCACCACAAAATATATTTTTTTAGTAAGATTATTTTAAATTTTATATAAACTGTATAAGTTAACACTCATCATAATATTGTCCACTTTTACAGAATTAAATTTTATCAGAAAATTTCCTTGTTTTATTTCCCAAATTTTTTCAATTATTTTTTAAAAGAAGTATATGTTGTATTTGCACATAAAAACAATTATTTTTTAATGCTTGATTTATTATAAAAGTTCAATAAAGTAATTAATTAGTATAGCACTTAACTGTCCACTTTTGAAATGAAGTCCACATTTATTATTTTATTCATGGTCAGGAATTGTACTGTCTCAAAAACGGATGGTATAAATTGTTGTTCACCTTGAAATCCTCACGAATAAGAACCTAGTAGTGACTGGCGTGATTTGGTAATGATTGACGTGACAATTAGATTATTCAGATAACTTTTTCTTTTATTTGGAAATTTCACAGGCACAAATACGCAAGAGTGTAACATTAGGTTAACGTTTTCAGATTAGTGCAGACATTCCGGACATGTTATAGATTTTTACTTCACTTCATAGCTGATTAATACGTGAATGCACCACTGTTGTCTTATTTTTTTGAATCTGGTATTTTCTTACCTGGCTAAAGTTTTCGAAATGATTCTATCCTTTCGCTTGGAAATATCAGATATAAAAGTTGATTCAATCCTAATAAACGTTGACTTCTTAAATAAACATGATTTAGTCTCTTTTGATGTGAGCCACAATTCCTATCGACTCATTACGAAGGATTCCCAATTCTTTTCGTACTTCGTTGTGGTGGCATAGGAATACAAAAGTCTTCCTTGACAATACACATAAGTAGAAGATTTATTATTATTGCCCTATTTATGAAATTATAATTATTATTGCGCTATTGTATGTATGTTAAATACAATAACGCAATAATAAACTTTTTGTATTTTATGTATGTTATATTATTTATGTTTTAGATTTTCTTTTCAACATGTTTTAAGTTTCAATTTGTTAACATCTAACTCTAATTATAAACCTAATTTTCCTATATAGTAATAATAATAATAATAATTTTTATTATTTTCCATTATTTGACTTTTTACTTTATTTAGAATGATACCAATAGTGAATATTTGTGTAATTTGTGCTACATGCTTTCTTAAAAATTTTGCTTGTTTAGATTATTTTTAGTATGATCTTTTTCTAATCCATGACTAGTACTTCGGGAAATCTTTTTTTAATGTTTTCTAGAGTTATCTAATATTTTAATCATTTCGATTGCTAAAATTGATTATTTTTTGGCTGTCAAATAGGCAAGTCTTACGACAGGTCTTTTATCAGTGACATGCTTTAATAGTGCTGTGGCTCTCTCCGATAACAATGATGGAAGTAGAACTTCTATGTTAACCAACTCGATAGCGAATCTCCTTTAGCATGCGCAAATATCGGACGAGTATTTTCCAGACCGGTAGATCGAAGATGTAATTCGTCCCTGTCACTCCCATCTAAGTTGTCCTACTGTGCCACTCGGTAGAAAACCTTCCTCAAAAAGATGTGTGGCGGAAACATTCCTGCCGATGTGGTGACCCAACACTAGAATACTAGATGACACCACAGTCTAGAACAATTGGTTGTGTGTACCCCCAACGCAAAATTTGCCTCTGTGTGCTAACTACGAAAACCAAACATGAAAACACGATTAGTTATATCCCGACATTAGCGTACGAGAGAAATATACTCACCTCCTAAGCCAAAAACTGCTGAAGGAGTCAAAGAAAACTATAAAAAAACGAAACAATATGACTACAAGGGATGTGTATTAAGAGTAACAATGGCTGACAAAACGCCAATCTAAATAATACGGTTCAGGAAAGTCCCTTTTCATATCGATGATGTTGGATGGGAAATATGTGGCGGGTTGCTTCAACAAAGGAGGAACGAAGGTAAATGCCTTACCTGACAGGGGATACCTTTTGGCTTGGTTGTTCAGAGCGCATAGATCGGAAGTGTTTTCTCTGGATTGTTAAATCACGAGTAATCGAAACGCCTCTATCACTGAAGGGTAAATGACCTTCTCCGCCGAAGGTAGAAAGCCAAATCCCAAAATCAAAGGAAAACTCGGCTTCTGAAATTGTATGTGTAAAGCCGAAAAAAGTTTTCTATTATTATAGATTCTTCTTGTTGGTTTCTGACAGTATATATTGGTTCTAATTATCGTTGCAAATATATTTTTGCAATAGTTATATGATTATTCGAATGATAGTGTTCATTAGCATATATAGAGTCACATTTTTCATTATCACATTCTCTAGGAATTTACTTATGAGATGTTGGAAATATAAAAATGATTTTTATTATTTGAATAGAGTTGGTGCTAATGTAATTCGTTAGGAATTAAACACGGAATAAACGCTCATAAACGTGTTATATCTAATTATAGTAGAAATAAAATTATGTCTAATACTACTATTAATAAAATTTCAGTAAAAGATAAATGTATAATCATTTAATTTAAGAAATAATTTGATGTCATATACTTTTGAATAAGAATTAAAAAAAAATTATACCTTTTAGAATAGAAATACATTAAGAACCATAATATCTTGGAATAAAAATTCGAAAAAATAAATATATGGATTAGAATACAAATAATGACTTTCAAGATTGAGACTACAATTATTCATACGAAAATCAAATCCAAATTAAATTATAAAAAAATGTAAAAATAAAAGAGGCAATACTTGTAAAAAAAGTTAAATAGCTTTGAATTTCTTTAATGTTAAACACCCAATTGTATTTATTTATTAAAATTGTTACCATAATTAATTTAAATATGTTGCACAAACATAGAGCTATATTAAAATATTAGAATATATCAGCATGAGCCTAATACTAATAACTTCAAAACTAATAATATAATCATAGAATGGAAATAAGTCATTTTATATTTATATAATTTTGATAACGTTGAACACTTTACATGATTAAAATAGTGCCTAATATTAAAAATAATTATGGAGGTATAATTAGTACATTAATTAGCATAAATTTATTTTCAACTATGGATTTAAAATTACGCAGTATAATAGAAATATTTAGCAAATTGTTAAAAAAAAACAGCATAAAGTTTATTTTTACAAAAATTACAGCACTTATATTTCTCATGATTACAATAATGTTAAAAATAATAAAACAGCTAAAGGGAAAATAAGTAAAAGAAAGTGCTTTGATAAAGATGACATTAAAAAGAAGGTATAAGTGAATTAAATAGTAATTTTTAAAATAACTACAATATTAATTATTTATTTTTGGTGTATAAAAAGAGATTGGTATCTTGAAACTTTCTATTAATCAATGTCAAATAGAGTGTCAATACCAGCATTATTATACCAGATATTTCGAACTAATTAGACGAAATAATATCAGAAGCAATAATAAAATTTCAGAAAACTGGATTTTGAACACTTAGTGGTATGAATAAATCTCTTAATAATACTAAGTTCTATAATATTTTATTAAACGCTTAAGACATATTTCCCTCAAAAAAATATAAATATCTAAAAGGCTTTAAAATAAAATAAAAAAAAAATATTATGTATAACTTATGAATTATTTTTATTAATAATGATATTTATTCTAGGCGGAATAATATTAATTTGCATTGCAGCATTACGACAATTTTATTAATGAAGAGCACCAACGTGTAATTAGAGGTAATAATTCGAGATAAAAACCAACGTTTTTAAAAACAACGTTTTTATATAGTGGCAAAATTTATTAAGAAAGATTATTGAAATATTAGTTAAAACTGGTCGCAAATATCTAAATATTGCATTATTAGGCAAGTAAGAACGGTTCCCGAAATTTCAGAACTCTAGCTTGATGGGAAGTTGGTTAATTTAACGATAGAAAATTTGATGACACACACACACACACACACAGAAACACGAACCAAGTGAAATACATAAAAACGTTAAAAGTAACTAAAATTAATTAATTAATTCTGTAAATTAAATGGTTGGAATGCAGTTTAACCCAATCACTCTTGGCGACAAGAATTATTTGGCAGTATTTTGCCAAATGTGGCTACCCTGGTCCGTTTTACGGACTTAACGTTCAGCCAAACAAAAAAATCGCCAAGTTTGATGCCAATTTTTGAAATCGCGCCAAGTGGTTGGGATAAACTGCATTATTGAAGAAAATACTAGCTAAAACTTGTCGCAAATGTCCAAATATCGTATTGTTAGGCTAGTGAGAACGATTCCCAAGGTTTCAGATTTCTAGCTTGATGGGAAGTTGGTTAAATTAACGATCGAAAATTTGATGACACACACACACACACACACACACCAAGTGAAATTCAGAAAAACGTTTTAATTTAAACATTCTTAGACATGCTATTAAGAGATACAATACATAAAAGTAAAGGTTTTAGGCTAATGATGTGAGACAATGTAACCAAATTATTAAGAAAAAGCTTCAGTCAAGATATAGATATTCTTGTGTAAAGATACTTTTATATGATTATTTTTAAGAAATATAACATTACTAATGCAGTTCCTAGTGAACAAAATAATTTAGATAGTTTAACACTGAAAGAAAAATACATTAAATTAAATAATAATGAAATTGGAACAAATTAATGGTATACCATTAGAAAGACAAGCTTATAACATTTTATGAATACTACTATAAAGACAAATATATATTGATGACAACATTATATCCCTAATTATGACAATAACCATGAAGTTAAATTAAATTGTCTCTTTATCGTTCCTCTTTAAATTTAGTTCAAACTAATAAAAGTAAATTTGGAACAGATTATATAGATATTAAATAAGAGATTATAGAGAGTAAACTACAGCAAAGATTTTGATAAATAAGAATCTTTCACCTAATGTCTATTTGAAATATCACTATTAATATTTCTCTATATTCAGAAATAAAAAAAAATTAATTATATCATAATTAATATATTTTGATTTCGGAAAAATATAGAAACTATGCCTAATTATAAAAAATTGTACAATAATTGGATTACAGTTATTTAAAGTATATGCATTTCTTTAAAACCCATTTAGAGTGTTAAAATTTTAAAGCAGAATAAATATTGTTAGAAATGTTAAAAAAATTCCAGAGTCTACTTGATTATACTTATTATTTCTTAATAGAAGACAATATCTTTGTAATATAAATTAAAATATATTTTAATTCAAAATATACCCAAAAGATGGGAATTAAAGTATCTTGTTTAAAAATATTATTACAAGTATTTTGATGTATAATAGTTTCATTATTTTAAATTACAATAATTTTTGAAAGTTTCTTTTTTCTTAAAAAAAAGTATTACAATTTATGTTTTTCGTGGTATTATAACAGAATTTTGTGCAGTTTGAGTAAGGAATGGTAGGAGTTGTAATGGTCACCATTTTGTCGGTGGTCAAATTTGGAGAAACGATTATTATCTAAATTAATATTATTTATTATATCCAAGTATGCATTATTTTTCTTTAAGTGTCCAAATATTAGAAATTTGTGTTCTTATATTTTTGATTTATCATTATTGTTACAGTTAATTAAAAAGTAATTTGCTAAATGGGATGGTTTGAATCCATAATATTGCCAACCCACCCATAGACATTATATATATACAATGGATATTTTAAGAAAAATAATGAAACATATCCTTTTACCAAGCATGTAATATTTTCTTTCCTAACAGCAGGGGATATCATTACACTTGCTGTTGAATTTACTAGTGTCATTAACTTCGACTTTCAATTATATATAAATGCATACTATATTTAATTATACCTTTCTCTCATCAGGTATTGTGATGCTTGGGGTTTTGATTGTAACAGTAATTTATCACATTAAGAAAACACAGTATGTGTGTCACTTTAAAAAGGGGACTGAAGGAAGCCCAACGTAAGTATAGTAAAATTTCGTTTCTTCATTTGGTAGTATTTATTGCCGTATGTTTGAATAGTTAAGCAATTTGCTTGAAATATTCACCATCGCAAGCTCGGGTCGCTGTTGTTTCGTTTTCTTAGTGACAGAGACAAAACTGAAATACTTGCCGACACTCTCCAAAGTCAGTTCAAACTAAATAATATTAATACACGAACTAACGATAGAACAGTCACACATGTCATTCATGGATTTCTAGCCAACAAAAATACCTTCCATATCAAGCTCCATCTACCCCCTCAACCACTGGCCTCCAAAATATCTTAATACTACAAAACCATAAGAATTAAAAAAAAAAAGCACCGGGAAGGGAATTAATAACCAATAAAATGATTAAAAACCTTCCCCACCTCTGTATAATCCAACTCAGAAATATAATTCAAACATGCTAAATCTCGGTCACTTCCCAGATTCCTTGAAAACCGCAGCAGTCATTCCGATACTCAAACCAGAAAAAGATCCTACTGAACCAGAAATTCATAGATCATTCTCTTTATTACCAGTTTCCAACAAAATTACTAGTAAAATTATTCTCAATAGATTAATACAACATCTGAAAAATCACGATATCCTAATCCACGAACAACATGGCTTCGTTTCAAACTTGTCCACATCACACCAACTCATCCGAGTGGTGTAATATATCAAGACAGGTTTTTACAACAAGCAATATACAGGAGTGCTATTCTTGGATATTCAGAAAGCCTTTGACCAAGTTTGGCACACAGGACTGATCCACAAGCTTATTAAATTTAACCCTCCATACCTGATTAAATTTTTAAACTCATTTAAATAATAGAAATTTCTCAGTAACACAAAATAGTGTTTACTCTAATCCCAGATATATTGAAGCTGAGTCCCACATGGCGGAGTTTTGTCTCCGACTTTATTCATATATTACGTTAACGACATACCAACACACCACAACACAATTATCTGCATCCATAGCAGATGATACTGCGATACTAGCACGACACACTAGCCCAAAAGCTATAAGCCAAGCACTAAGGAGACACTTAAATGAACTAGAAGAATGGCGCTCTGCTTGAAAATTTACCCTGAAAGTTTTCAAGACGGAGGTTGTCTTCTTTTCCAAAAATAATAATAAAATTGAGCCTGATATTTATTTAGCAAATAATAAACTCCCTGGTCCTGGTGCACAATTAACCAAGGAGTAACATTATATAAAAATCTCACTTTTAAACAACACGTAACACTAATTAAAAAGCAGTACAAAAATGCAGCTGCTATGTTTCCGCTTATCTCACGCAAATCTACATAAAGTAGACGTAATAAACTGATAATCTATAAAGTGATAATAAGACCAATCCTGACTTATGCATATCCAGTCTGGTCCTACTGTGCTAACACATTTCTCGATATCCTGGAAAAATCATAAATACCTAATAGTACCAATTAAGTTTCTTATCTTGTTATGTTTCAAAAGCTTCTTCGTAATTGTCTCAATTTTCTTCCCATGTATTCACAAATATTTTCTGATTCGCTATGTCGTTAGTGCCCACTCTGATGAAGTCCATATATAATTTGACGTAATAAGCATATTTTACCACTTCGATAATTTGAAGGCATAAGAGAGGTTGTTCCATATATAATTCTTCCATCAAATTTCTATACAGATATGCCTTTCAAATATCCAATGTAGCATTTTCCACTAATTCTTAAGCTATCCAAATAAACAAAAATCTTATCACGGAAAAATATATTACAGATGTTAAATTTTCAGGTAATTTACAGTGAGTTAAGAAAGTAATCGTACATTTATAGACATAACCCAATAAAGTCTCTCGGTCACAAAAATATCCAATTAAATTATGCAATAAATCTTTCGACAGATGTAATAAGATACACCTAACTATTTTCATGTAAAATTTATGAGAAAAATTTACGTATAAATATAAAATCTGTAAAACATAAGCGATGTACAATTTTGTGTATAAAATCTATAAAACATAAATGATGTACAGTTTTGTGCTATAAATATTTTCAGGACGCAAATAATCTCAAGTGCTTAAGATAGTATTTTGTTTTAAATATCTTGTCCGAGTAGGATATCCTTTAGACTGATTAACTGCTATGACCCTTCTTTGTATAAAATGAATGATATTTCATGTTACTAAACTAGTAATGTAGTCCATTCTTGCTTTAAGAGCATTTATAAAGTCATGTTTACAAAAAATACACTTATTTACATAGTTCTGATCGAGAGTTTTCCATACATGTTCAACTAAATTGATAAATTTCATAAATTTAGGAATGTTATATATGATCTAAAGCCGCGTATTTAATGTTGTATGCTTCGAACACCATACATGCAAACATTATGATCATGAACACCCAATTGTATTGCACTAAAGTGTAAATTATTTTTCAAAATGTCTATATAAAGCTGGTTATCCATGTCTATATCAATTAATACTAAATGCCCGAATACTGAAGTACTTTCAGGGACGTCTTAAGGCATGGGCAACCTGGCCCAGGACCTCGACTTTGAGGGAAGCCTCGTCTCGTGTTCTGCTCGGCCTCAATGAGATCAGCTTCAGAATAACTTTAATTGTCCAATGTTATTCCCGGACATGACTGATTGCATACAGTTACTTCCATATTAAATATTTCTATTTACAACGTTTGCTGAGAATCAGAGAAAATATTAGTTTTATTTCTAATGCAAGATATGTCCAATTTATTGATAAAATTCTGTTTTGGGCAGGACAGTCACAGAGATAATAGACATTCTTTTCAGCGACCTTTTATTTATTTGCACACATGAGTTAAGGATCACTCATGAATATGAGATACAGTTAAGCCCCCAACAGAAAGAATATTTATAAAACGAATATATTACATAACTACATATTATTATAATGTAATATTAAAGTAGAAAAACAATCATACTACAGGAATCATTGAGTACGATTTTAATTAGATAAATAAATGCTTGCACAATAATTTAATGTTTTCGGAGTAAAGATCAAAAATGAATAAATTCTGTCCAACACAGTACAAAACAAAAGATATTTAGTGAATAAAACCATCTCTAGACATTTTCTATTATTCTATATTTCCAGTCTAGTTATTCAGAAGATCCATAGCTTAGCGTAAGTGATACGCATTTTAATCTGTTAGGACTCAAAGTTCTCTTATTAGCAAGTTGTAGAAGTTATGAAAATGGAGTAGTTTTATCTGACTTTTCACGAATGAGTTGTTATTGTGTTATCTCCAATATCATCGTGTTACTTGTAAGATGTTAGTAAATAATCAATCATTGAGAATTCAATTTAAAACTAAGCTTATTTTGTGCAGAATCAAAATAATTTAAGGAGATTAACCTTTTTTTTGATTTTTAACGTCACTTTTCAAACCAAAGAGAGGACTATTAGCGATGGATCTCGTGATTTTTAACCGTGGTTCAAGTGCCGAGGACGTCACTCGAGTTCACACTCACTTTCGAAGATTGAATCTCTACATATTTAATGTGTACCAGTCCTTCTACATCATGAGACTTCGGCGTCATGAGGATTCGAACCATGATAGGACACACAAAATGGTGGCCACGAGTTTGAGACTGTAACCTTCCATTTATCGCTTTGGATTTAAACTGAAAATATAACAATAATCCAGATTAATGTAACATATTTTTTAGCCTCAATGAAAAAGAATGGGGGAAAAGGTCTTCATGTAAAAGATTTATGTACCATTTTCTTTAAAGTAAATAATTATTAAAAAATAAATGATGCATTGAAGCTTAGAATTTGCAATTATTAAACTGTTTAAAAAAAGGTTTTCGAAGCAATTTTGTATTGACATATATCACCGCAAATTGTTTTGATTGACCGGTTTCCGCCTTTATTACAATTTATATATTTATAATAATTAATGACTTCGCAAAACTCGGAATATTTCTTTTTTTGTAGTCATTTAAAATATTTAATTAACACAATAGATCTTTAATAAATGAAATGATTAAAAAAATAAAGTAGCCGAAACTGATGATTCTCAAACAGGAAAGCGGACTATTATTGAAACCGCGAGTAAAGAAGTTTCTTTGTAAAACTTGTTTGTGACAGGTAGTTCTACCCTAGATGTGACTCATGCTGACCAACTAACCTTTATTTTACGGTATGTCCAAAATGGTGCACCCATTGTGAGATTTTTGCAATTTATTAATATTAATAGACAAACTGCAGAGTATCTGACAGATGTTGTAGTTTCATTTTTGTAAAATAACAGCATTTTCCACAGTGATTGTAGAGATCAGTCATATGACAATGCTTCGAATATGTCTGGGAAATGTTCAGAATTGCAAGCCCGACATCAAGATAAAAATAAAGACGCTGTATACGTACCATGTGCAAGACATTCTTTGAATTTAATTGGAGTTCAAGCAACAGGATGTGACTAAAATGTAACAATTTACTTTAATTTTGTCCAAAATCTTTATAATTTTTTTTATCATCATCAACCCATAGTTGGAATATACTAACATTAAAGCTTAGCTGTGATAGAAATAAAAAAAATGTACTGAAAAACCTACCGTAAACGCGTTGGTCAGCACTCGATGAGGAAATTAAAGCTTTTAGCTCCAGATATTCAGAAATTCTCATAAACCAGGATTGCGTAATTAATGAGGAATTACTGGCAGCGGATATTCACTTTCTGATAAAAAAAAATTAAAAATGAAGATGAATGAATTAGAAACTACTTTTTTGAACTATTTTTGGACTGCTATTTTGACACGTATTGGCAAAGTAAATCTATTTCTGCAGAGTAAAAATATGGATTTGTCGAAAGGTGCAAAATTATAAAATCATTAATGATGTGTATATAAAAATCAAAAGAGACTTTTTTGACTATAATGAGACAAAAGCCAAGGAAGTATCCTTTATAAAAGAGTATCAAAGTATTCACAAGCATATAAGAGGACGCAGTGTTAGGGTCACTTTCCTTGAAAGGAATAGAGACACCGACATAACGTTCGAAAATAGCAACTACCAGAAATTTAAAACAGAAACATTTTCACCGATAATCGAATCTAATTTGTTTACAAATGCATAGTAAAATATATGAGGAGCTTTTTGAAATGTTTGGAGTTTTTGAAAATATTTCTAATTTGGATGAAACAGAAAATGAAATAGCACGCTAGAAAATATCAAAATTTTACGATAAAGGCATTAATGGAAAGAAACTGAACTTGGAATGTCAATATTTCAAGTCATATATGATCACTAATGCCATAAAGCTGAAGAAAATCAAAGAGAAGAAATGGAAAAAAAAGAAAGAATAATAAAAAATATATATATACTGAATGTGCGATGAAGAACAGTTGTTGGATGAGGGGACGGAAATTTGGATCCACATACATGTATAATGAAAGACTATTCACAGTGTTTCCCAAAATTGGAATACTAATGAGAATTTTCTTTTGAATGATGATTACTAACGCGAGTGGTGAGCGTTCATTTAAAAACTCAAACTGGTCAAAAATGAAATGAGAAATTGTATAATACTCAAAATACTAACCTAATAATGTAATTTCAAAATATGTTTTACCATCTTTACAAAACTTAAACCAATTTTCTTCAGGGCAACACATTTCTTTAGATTTACGATTCATATTAAAAATTCTGCGTTATTTAATTAATTTAAATTCCATCATATTGTTCTATACAGGACTCAGGATGAGTGATGTCAAACAGTAACATAAAATTCCTGAACACTTTTAATACGTCACAAAATCCTCAAGCTTCAGTTTTCTTTATATTTGAAAAACAATCTCTTTTTTTATTTAATTGTTCATCCAATTTTTTATTTGAGAAAAACAGTGTTTTATAATATTTTATCTGTATAAATTCTTGTGAAATAAATTTTCTTTGGAATTTTTTAACCTTGTTTCGATAATCTCGCTTATCAGAATATACGAATCTGTATCCAATTACATTAGCATTTTTAATTCCATCTACAAGTGTCCAAACCATTTTTTCATTCATATTATTTAATATGTCAGTCACAGCTGCATTCCATTTATATTTTCTTTAACTTTCTGAGTAAATTCAAGTGACATAGGGATTTCTATTTTGTATATTTCGTCATGAAATATATCATTATTATAATCAAGAAACTGATCCTTATTATTATTAGAAATTTCATTTCTAGCTTAAGGCTTAATCGACTTAAAAATAAATTTATTGCTATCATCTTGAAAACTAATTTCCGCATAATATCTTTATAACACATCGATCAATAACTCCCGAGTCTAACATTGAAAACAACATTTTTTTTGCAATTTTTTTTTTATTCATCAACATAACACCTTTTGTTAATCACCTTTTAGGGTGATACAATCGTTCCAACGCTTTTCCAAATTTTTTTTTTTTTTTTCCCCCCAAAAAAAAATTTTTTTTTTCTTTTTTTTTCGCAAGAAATCTTTTTTGTTGCGAGTAAATAGCGATAAACAGCTTTCTGAATCATCGACTCGTTGCTGTTTTTGTTCCATCGAAAGCAATCGCGGCACCCACTTGGAAAAAACCTTTTTCACTTCACTTCAAAAAACCTTTTTCCTGGTCCGATTGACTTAAAATTTTGACACGTTTCAAGCAAAGGTTAGTACTCTAGAAAGACCTGGTTACTGGTTTACTACGAACGCCATCTCTGGGTTAGTCTCGGGAGTTATTGATCGATGTGTTATATCGTTTTCAGATCTTAATCTCTCATTTTTGGATGGAGAATAATAATAAACATTAATTATATCGGCTAAAGCCCTCGTTTTTCCACCCTAGTTCATTCATTAAATTTTTAGATTTAACTTGTGAAGAGTTTCTCATAACATTTGGATTTTTACGGTCATTACATTTTATAATCCTTTTAAATTTGGACTTATGATTATCAAGATCATTAGTTTGTGATTACTGAACTTGTCTTGAATTCTGATTATCTATCACGAAAAAATGAGGTTTTCTGCTCTGTATTTCCCATGTAAGGTATGTACTCCTATTTTATTTCTTGTCTTTAGGGACTTATCTTTTTAGGTAGGTATGGGAATCATGATTTCGCGGCGTCTTAGAGATCTTTTATCTTCCTCAAGGAGTTAACTGTCTGCGGTAATCACAGGAGGAGGGATGAGCACCTCCAGGATACCCTTTCTCTATTTTCGATTCCCCTTCCCGTCAAACAAATTTTGTTTTTTTCCATTTTCCAGACGTCTACATCACAGTTACATCTTGTTTGACTCAGCCCAGCCACATCTGGATGTAGGATCATTATGCTCCTCCATGACTCGCTCACCCATTTTCATCTTATACTTCAAAAGCATATTTCATTCTTATGCTTCAAAAGTATATTCACATGTTTAATAGGATGAAGCATTAAAATTTAATATTCTTGAGACATCAACCCAATTTGTGGTATGAGGTAGCCTAGTGAGTAGGACCGCAACCTTGATTCTACCAAAGAACCGTCATTTTGAATACTGGTGTGAGGCACTCAGCGCTAAGTATCGGATTCGTTTAACTTCACTTTTAACATCGGTAATTTTGATTGAATTCACCTGCTAGTATGCTTTTGAATAAAGAGAAAAAATACTCCATGATACAGTAGAATTATTTTATTTCCTCACGTTTCTAAGAAACAAGACGCATACGTATTTAAATATGTTCTCGGTTATCTTCTCCGTTCCGTCACTACTACTCTTCTTTTTTTGGTTCTACCGTCAGCCTACCCGCCTTCTTTTATCGCCTCCTCGGGGTTTGATTATTCGGAATACGGCTCAGCTGTTGTTAGATGCGGGTGTCAGATCCTAACACGCATAACTGAGAATAAAATGAGCCCCTTGTGGCTAATTTTATCACAACCTAATATTAATATAATTACAAATACAAAATATATTTAGAAGAAGTAATTGACAATGAACAAGAAATACAACCATACAAGTAAATACAAAATTCTTAAGCAAATATAAAATAAAATAATCACATTCTCCTTTAAATATATTTCTCCGCTTGCAAGTTCTTCTTAAAGTTTTTATATTTGCTTAAAATAATATAAGTCCAATGGTCGAAAATTGTTTTTACAATTGAACCAACTTACTATGTTCCCAAATCTTAAATTCAAACTATAATGGGATCAAAAAAAATTTCGTAAGTATTATATAATTAAAAGAACAACATAATATAATTCTTGATTTAATTTAATAAAGCATCAGCATTTCTATGTTGAATACCTGGTCTGTGTGTAAAGGAACAATTCCATATTTGCAACTCCACAGCCGAACGAGTTAATTTGGGGCGTATTGGAGTTGGTTGGTTTAAATGTTTCAAAGGATTATGGTCTGAAATAATATCTACTCGGGCTCCGAAGTGTGTGTTCCCTTTATCAAAAGTGTTTAAACTAAACAAAACCACCCATGCATCCTTTCAATACCAGCCCAGTTCCTTTTAGTAGTGGTTAAAGTTTGACTAGCAAGATCTATCGGTTTATTTGTTTCTTCCTAGTCTTGTGGAGTTAAATACCTTCTTAAGCCTTATCTAAAGCATCATAACACACTTGACAAGGTAAAACAGCATTAAGGGGACTTAGTACCTTACGAAATCAAAAGTAGAACATTTTGACAAACTTTTTTCAATTCTTCATAAAACAACAAGTTTTGCTCATTTCAGTATGAAACTTTACCAGTTTGTGTAATAAAGTGCGTAGTTTAAAATATTGGGTCAAGTTTTGCTATTAAATTAATATATTTTCTTATACAACATGAAATAGGTGTACAAAAATTTGAAAAATAAATTAGATTACCTTACGTTACCCACAAGATAACTTTTGAAAGATGTACAGTAGAACCATAATTCTTATACCAAATTAAAGCTAAATAATGACCTTATTCTGTAAATTTCAAATTTTAAATTTACCTTACACTAAAAAAAATTGAAAAATTAAAAAAGTTATCAAGTTTGTATTTAGTAACTTTTTTTTCATGTATCATGTTATAAAATAAAATCTAATCATTCTATTAACAAAATTGAGGTTCACAGAATAAAGATTTAAAAGTACAACACTCATGTAAAATTTGAAAGCTCTGCATGCAAAAGATTTTTTTTAATCCTTTGGGAAAGTGTGAAAATAGATGATCAAGCTTAATAAACCCGAGTTTTTGCGTCGATATGTGACAATGCATGAAATATGGCTCCATCATTTCACTCCGAAGTCCAATCGACAGTCGTCCGAGTGGACTGCACACGATGAACCCGCTCCAAAGCGTGTGAAAACGCAACAGTCGGCTGGCAAGGTTATGGCGTCTGCATTTTGGGATGCGCATGGAATAATTTTCATTGACTCCCTCGTAAAAGGAAGGACCATCAACAGCGACTATTACATAGCGTTATTGGACCGTTTGAAGGACTAAATCGCCGAAAAACGGCCGCATTTGAAGAAAAAGAAAGTGCTGCTTCACCAAGACAATGCACCGTGTCACAAGTCAGTAAAAACGATGGCTAAAATCCATGAATTGGGCTTGGAATTGCTTCCTCATCCACAACATCCTCAATGGTTCTCAGATCTCAAAAGAATGCTCGCTGGGAAGAAATTTTCCTCGAATGAAGAGGGGATCGCCGAAACTGAGGCCTATTTTGAAGCAAAGGACAAATCGTACTACAAAAATTGTATCGAAAAGTATCGAATAAAAATTGTATCGAATAAAAAAAAACTAATTTTGCCAAAAAAATGTGTTTAACTATGGTAGGCCGGGGACTTTTCAATTGATCTGTTAATTGGCGCTTTATTGCTCTTCCTTACAACCCTTGTAAGTTGGAATTCATTACACTCATGACTATTTGCACTTCTTGGCATCTTTTCTCTTACTATCCCAAAAATAGTAATATTTAATTCGTTCCAGCGTCTTTTGGGGTCACATGTGTCTGCTAAAAACTGATGCATGAGTTAATCGCAAAACCTCATTTCGCCTACTCTTAGGCACCACTAATGCACTAATTCTCTCACCAAATTTTTATTCTTTGTTCAAAAGATTGCCATCAACTTCGTAATAGTTACCCTTTCTCTCTTCAGCAAACTTCCAGGCAGCTAATAGTTCACAGTAATGCTCTAGCTCAGTTAGAAACTATATAGCCACGCTACTTCCCTTCCAGGTCTCATTGGTGCTTTGGTCTTATTGTTTAAATAGTGCTTCTCTTGTTCTTTTTCTCCAGAAATAGTATCCATCTATTATTACATATTTTTCGTATTTATAAATAGTTCTCCTTGCAGAGCCCTAGTTGAATCCATGTAATTAATTTCGGTTTGATTATATTCTTGGAATTCAGTTTCAGCTTCTTGGATATTAAAAACTCCATCGACTGAACCAATTTACTTCCTAAGCTCCTTTTTTCTAATTTGCTTAATTTATCAACAATAGCTTCCCTAGGAACGACTTCACCGATTCAATGTACCTTTGCTATTACAGTTTCAATTTCTGTTTAAGGAATATCTGTCAAAACGCTAATTACATTTATCCCTTTAGTTTCCTGTCATCTGTTCCACCTGCAATCTAATTTCAAGTGTTTATCCGAACCACAAGAAAATCACAAGCAAATCTTTTGACTTCTCTATACTCTTGTTTATCAAAATGTTACCTAATAATGAAATTACTAATTTCTCTCTTTATATATTTAGTTGTGTTTACCCCAGGCGTTGTGAATACTATTCGCGTCATGATGTTTGCTCTATTTTTTCTCCGACCAATTACAAGATTTCCCTTTCGAAGCATAAAACACGTCACAATACTTATCTAATTCTTTTGGCTTGAATCAACTGAACTCCTGCAGTACTCCAATATAAATGGTGGTTTCGGAATCCAAAGCTTAGAAAATTTATTTGCAACCATCAACTGATAAACCGTATAAAAATCTTGAGCTTCCCTTAATCTGGAAGCAAAGTGTGAGAAGATTTCATCAGAATTATGCTTAGCTTTCCTTAAGAATTATAAGCTCAAATTTGGAGGTAGCTCATATTTTTGATTTAGTTATTCGTAATTTGAAAATGATTTATCTTCTATATGTACTTATAAATTTGCTACTGTATCATCTAATAAACATAACAAAACCATCGGTTTAATTAACTTTTTGCGAGATTTGAAAAGAAATGTTCCCAAAGTTTGGTTGGTAATTACTCTTTTAATAACCTAATCAGTTTCATAATTTCGTCCAATGATTTATTGCCGTGCAAGGGGTTTGATAGTACTTTTAGTGAAATCTAAATTAGGGTTCTTCTTAAGCTCTTTTTCGTGTTCCTGGTTATATTTTGACTCGAGGTAATCTTAAGAAAAATTTCCTTGTCAGCATTTTGACATAAAATAAAAAAAATCTATTATTTTCGATGTTTAAAACATTTCATTCACATGTGTGATACCTATTTGAGATAAAATGTTCTGAAAATTACAAATTTAAGAAAATTTCAATATATTAAATAACTTAAAATAAAAAAAAATTCACTATGCATAAAATCTCAGAAATTTCTGGAAAAAGGTTTGATTCTTATCTCTAACAGGTTTTCAATAGATACCAATCTTGCACCAATACTTCACCAAAGGTGATCTTGAGTATGGAGCGACTATAAAAAAGGTGGGGAAATAAATGAAAAGAATTCTACTTCTCTTAATGTACCAATCAATGTCAAAGGGGAAAGTTGTTAAAAACCAAACCGAGTATGATTGGCGAAAAGAAGATTTTAAACAGTTGATTTAAAGATGGATTACTCATGCATATATAATTATTCCACATTCTAAATATCAGAAGCGTTTATGGTCTTTGAATGAGTTAACAATGGCCAGCTGTGATCACACAAAAAAGTTCAATGAAAAGTGCGATTTTTTTAAGAAAATTATCCGATTTTTATTTTTCTTGTTTAACATGAGAGTAAAGTAGTTTGTCTTGTTTTATTTGCTATGAGGGTGTAACTGTAATGAAAGAATACAACATTAAGACACATGATATTAGACACAGTCAGAAATATACTGCATTAGGAGGTCATATACGAAGTGAAAATGTGAGTAAATTAAAAAGAAAGGTAAATTGTAAGTAGTTCTTTTTTCACTAGAGCGAATAAAAGATCTAAAAATAGTGTTCATGTTAGCTACATGATACAGAAGAAATTGCGGACAATAATAACGCATTGCCGATTGAGAATTTGTAAAAGAATATCTTAAGAGTGTAGTTGAGGTGCTTCATCCATCACAGGTTTGAAGCCATATTGAATATTTGCTTGACAGGTATGATAATAGCGAGATGTATGGAGGATCTCGTAATAGATATATTCAATAAATTGATATTCAAATGCAAAGGCTTCAGTTTTATTATGTAGAGATTGACAAATCAAAGAATTCAACAGATACTACACATGTAGCCATTTTTATTCGTTCCGTTGACAGAGACGTCACAATTATAGAGGAATTAACCAGTGTAGTCGCACTTGTGTACAAACGAGGAACAGTTTTGTATTCTAGTCTGACAGAAACTTTGGATAACTGTGAGTTAGACTTCGCAATATATTTTCTATAACCACAGGTGGTGCTATGACTGGAGAGAAAATAGGAGCAATCACATTGCTCAAGTCTGATGTGAAGTCAAGTGGATTTAATACTATGATGACTATCTAATGTATCATTCATCTAGAAGAGTTCTTTCTCAAACATTGAACCTGTGATGACTGGTTTTATATAAAAATTTAATTTGATCCGATCTAAAAAACTTAATAACAATCAAAATGAACAGTTGTGTGGTTTATAAGCGGAACATAGTGATGTTGTGCATTACGCAAAAGTACATAGGCTGAGCCGAGGAATGATGCTTCAATGCCTATTTTCTCTAAAGAGCGAAGTGCAACAACTCATGGAATCTAAACGGAAATATATTCAAGAGCTCAATGCTGAGAACTGGTTGATATCATTTGCATTTCTTGTCGATATTATAGGTCATCTCAATGATTTGAACTACAACTTACTGGGAAAAGATTTACTTGTTCATAATCCTTAGAGCTATGTGAAAAAATTTGAAACAAAAATAATCCTAAGAGAAAGTAAGCTTCTAAATAAGAATTCTATTCACTTTCTTATATTAATAGAGTGTGTGAAAAACTCTACGGCGCATAATTCGAGATGCTTCAATGTCTGTTTTCTTTGAAGAACAAAGTTCAGCAATGTGCAGAGCATTTCAAATTTGAGAGAGGAATTCAAAAGCAGGGTTTCCGATTTTCATGAAAATGATATTTTTAGAGCCATTATCTGTAGATATTGGAAGTGTTCTACCAGAACTTTACTTAAAATTATAGATTTGCAATAAGACTTCGCAGTAAAACGCAAAATTATTAACAATCACACTTTAATTTATTCTTATTTGAAGTACATGACCGAAAACAAGTATTCAGAAATTCATAAACATACATTATTCGTGTCTGTAATCTTTTGCAGTAACTATATATTGTGAGCGGAGTTTTAGTAAAATAAAGAACATAAAGTCAGAAACAATAACATGTCTGAGATTGGAGGAAACTTTGCAAATTGCAATAACATAGATTAAACCAGATATTGAAGCATTAATAAAGTAAAAACATTATCACATTTCGCATTCAAATTAAAGTAAATACCAAATCCCGCAAGTAAAAGAAATCCTTCTTCTTGGTGGTATATTTTGTAATATAGTTCTGTACAATCACCTTCAATTTTCCATTATTAAAAAATAACAAAGAATTTTCATTCGATTTCCATTTAACTTTTTTTTTTGGACTGCAAATTATATATATATATATATATATACAGGAGGTGGACAAAAATATGGAAACACCTTGTAAAATGCATGTTTGAAAAGAAAGATTGATTTTAATGAAATATGTAGGAGGCGCTGGCGTTTTTGACTACTAACGCCACCTATACAACTTCGTAAATGTGCTAAACAGTTCAGTTGTTGTCGGAGTACTGTTATGTGAGGTTGTCATTGCATTATGTCAGAGTTAACAGACTTCGAACGTGGGCAAATTGTTGGAGCACGTATGGTAGGTGCTTCCGTAAGCAAGGTAGCCGAGGTGTTTAATGTTTCAAGAGGTACTGTATCGAAGATTTATTCCGCATATTTGAAAAGCGGAAAAACATCATCTGCTAAATCACAGCGCGGACGAAAGTGTGTGCTGAGTGATCGTGACAGACTATCATTAAGGGCAATTGTGACGAAAAATAAGAAGACCACAGCTGCAAAAGTTACTGCTGAAATGAATGTTGTGTTACAGAACCCTGTGAGTACCAAAACAATTAGAAGGGAGCTTCATAAACAGGGAATTTCTGGCCTTGCTTCAATTGAGAAGCCACTCATCAGTGATGCTAATGCCCGTAACAGGAAAAGGTGGTGTTTAAGTCATAAAGCCTGGACTATAGGGCAGTGGAAGCGTGTAATATGGTCTGACGAGTCACATTGTTTCCCACTTCTGGCCGAGTTTACGTCTGGAGAACGCCATCTCAAGCCTATAATACAGACTGCTTGTTGCCAAGACTGAAACATGGCGGGGGTTCTGTTATGGTTTGGGCAGCCATATCGTGGTTCTCTGCTGGCCCCATGATAACTGTGTCAGGGCACATGACTGCCAAGACTTATGTGAACATTTTGGCAGATCAAGTTCATCCCATGGTACAAACTTTGTTCCCCGATGGTGATGGTGTCTTCCAAGACGACAAAGCCCCTGTTCACACAGCTCACATTGTCCAGGACTGGTTTTCTGAGCACGAGGAGGATTTGTCCCATCTCCCCTGGCCACCACAGTCACCAGACCTGAATATTATCGAACCTTTGTGGTCTACATTGGAACGGAAAGTGCGTTCTCGTTATCCACCGCCAACATCGTTATCTGAACATGCCACCGTTTTGCAGGAAGAATGGTATAATATTCCCTTGGCACACATACAGGAACTGTATTTATCCATTCCGAGAAGACTGCAAGCTGTTTTGGATGCCAACGGATTTCCTACACCATATTAAGCAAAGAAACATGTTTTTTAAAAGGTGTTTCCATATTTTTGTCCAACCCCTGTATATATATATACATATGTAGAATTATCTTTTCTCTTAGAAACAAATGTGAAACAAACCTCCCTTTTTTTATGTAAATTTTCTGACTACACTACTTTTTTAGTAGACGTGTGACCTACAGATCTTTGTAATTTTATTGATATGGTTCTCAAGGGTGAAAGGATGAAGACACCTACTCAAATCCAAGACGAAGTTTCTCGACATATAATCTTCCTTTCTCCAATTATAACTAAAATTCTCTCTTCTCTTTCTTTTTTCAGTTGCGATTCCCTACTTCCCTGTTTTATTTCTCTCAACCACAATAGCGGTTAATAAGTTTCCTGCGTGATCTCCCATATAATCATAACTAGCGGTAATGAAATTACTTAAGCCCAATTTACACTGACCTGAATAAATCTGCATATCTGTATCTATATATGTAAATCCTCCGCCAGTGAAGTTTGTTCTATTATTTTACTTCCAGATGAAAACGACATTTTTGAAAACCTAATTCTTATATCACAATAACAAAAAAAAGTCTCGTAATTGAAATTAATGAATTTCACACTTTCTTTGTAAACTGAACATATCATTATTACGCATGAAATAAAATTATATAATATTTCTTATCAATCTCCCGAAGTATATTTAGAAAAATAATTTCAAATAAATTCTTACAATAGCAGAATTTCTTAAAATAGCACTTTCACGAACACCAAGTACATTATTGTTGCAAATAAAACATCATTGTTTGGCAATGTAATGAGTTTTTGTTCTAGGTTGACCGCTAGTCACTTTGTGGCTATGTTGGTTTTCTCAAAAATCAAGATTCGCACTGACCCATGGTCACACTAATGCTTGGAAAAGAGAGAGATGGCTACCCATCGTTCAACTATTCGGAATAAAAGCATACTTCCACCTTTTTTTCCAAATTCTCCGATTTCACCACTGCCAAAAATGTGAGGTACTGAACGCTAAATATGGGGTTCGTTTAAATTCAATTTTCACATCGGAGAATTGGACTGAATTCTCCCTCTAGTAAGTTTCTAAATAAAGAAGCAAAAACGCATCATGATACAGTCACAATTATTTGATTTCCACACGTTTCTAAAATACACGACACATATGTGTTCAAATTTTTTTCTAGCTTATCCGATCCATTCGGTCGCCCGGTCTCTTCACCTTTTCTTGTTCCACTGTCAGCCTGCCCACCATATTTTATTACCTCCTCAGGGCTCGACCATTGCCAGATTCGAGTGTCAAATCCTTAAAATACTACAATAATAGCTGATGAGTAACCATTACTTTCTAAAAAATGAAAAATATTAATTCAAGTGACCTTCTTTTTTCTATAGGAAATCCGAAACTATAGATCCTACAACACAAAAGAAAACGATGGCATGTAAGTATTTTTGATAATCTGTAATACCACATTTCTGAGTGAGATATTTGCTTGAATATTGTATGCTTGAATGACATTCTTAAGATTTTGCTTGGTTGAGATTGAAATGCGAAACGTCCATTACAAAATTTTCGATATGTTTTGAATTAAAAATTGTATGCAGAAGATATAAATTTCCACCAACATATAAAATAATTTATTCAATTGTCTTATTAGGGGTCAATTCTTGAATTAGTCTCAAACTTGGAGAAACGTTTGCAATTCAAAATATGCTCTAATACTTATAACTGTTTCACGACATTCGGGTGCAGATTACGAGCCATAATAGAACGTACCATTTATTCTCACTCTAATGAGATTGAGAGAATTGTAGCTAAGGGAACTTTAGATTACTTTGAATTCACTCTATATAGTGCTCTTTTGTACCCGACTACACAAAATTGGCTCTTAAACAAAAAAAAATGATATTAACAAGAATTATCAATAATATAAAAAAATCAGAAACATTTTCACACAAATTCTACACTTTTATCATTTTATTACTTAACCTTTTGAGTACGGCTGGCCGATCTACAGGCCAAAAGGAATATACCCTTAAAAGCCGGCGCAGACCGATGTAGCGGCCAAGCCGTGCTTTCCCCTGTAAACAGCTTTCGAATCAGCATGAGGCCTATTATAGCCCCGGAACATCATCTGCTTGACCGGTTTCTTTTGTATTCAGAAGGAAGGGGGGGTGGAGTTTCCTCTTTCACCCTTACCTAAAAATCCCTCTTTTTTCCTTCATACTCAAATTCTCACAAGCGGTGAGTGCATAGTTATTTTTGTAAGTGATTTTGTCATCTCGATTACTTAATCATTTCATTTTAAATTAATTTGATTTTTTTTAAAAAAAATGCCTAAACGTATAAGAGAACTTACCACGGAAGAGATTCAGAATATTTTAGCTGATTTAGAGACGAAATTTTTGATGATTCTGATTCTGATTGTGAGTTAGAAAATGAGGAAGATGATTTAGATCAATCTTTAAATTTGAGTCGAGAGGTTGAAGATGAGGTTGTCTCCGGAGAACAAAATAAAAAAAATCTGGAACGACCCACAAATAACCCATAAAGCGACAATTTTACCTTTTACAGGAAATAATGTGATAAAAGGAGCCGCTGTAATGAAATTATTGGATTAATATGTTGAACTTAAACAATATTTAAATATTTGGAAATAAATTTTTAATTTCTAGTTCCACTTTATTATTAAAAGGTTCCACTTTACTTTATTATTCAAATAATAATATATATAAATATTACTAAGAAATATATGTTACACAAAAATTTTATTTCCAAAGTTTATTCAAAAAAGTGTTATAACTTTAAGTGGTGATTTTTTTTTTATGATTTTTATTTTATTTTTTTCATTCTAAAGAATATAATTACATATTTTCATAATGAATGTTTTTTTACTAATACACGTATTGCTATGCATTTTGCAGATTTAAAAATACCTCAGTTCTACATTTTTATTAACTTTTATACCTGTAAAACTACTTAAAATATATTTGTGGAGAATTTGAAGCAATTTTTGAATTCTGTTTTTGATGAAAATTTGTGCATAATTACACATTGTATTGCTGTACAGAAGCATATTTTTATTGTTATCTTAAGTTATGCTTATTGAAAAACAGTTTTTAAGAATTTTATATCGAAATATCAAAAAAAAAAAATTTTTTTTTAATCGTGTATAAACAACAAAAAAAAGAAAAAAATATTTGCAACAAAAAAAAATTACAAAAATATATGTTATAGATTTTTAAAACTGTACATTGTAGTCTTTCGAATTTATAAAAGCAAGAAACTATTTTCGACATTTTTTTATTATGACAATTGATGTATAAAAGTTGAGTCTTCGAAACAAAAACTATTAATTCCGATATTTTTTCTTTCAAATTTGTAGGAGACGAATATTACAAATTCTTTAGCATAAGAAAAATTCCCCGATTTATACAAAAACCTTAGAAGCAAGAATAAAATTTTTGCTTTTGTTATATATTATACTTTAAAAGTTCTACAGTGTTGGATTTCCTGATTTTTCGAAACTTAAAAGAAGGTTTTTTTTTAAAAAAAAAATATAATAAGTTTCTTTAATAATAATAATTACGATAAAATTTGCAAAATACTCTAAAATATATTTGAAAAATAAATATAATCAGAATCTAACAGATAGTTACATTGAAATAAAAAAAATTTGTTCGTTTTCTTTTTTTTTCTCGCCTATTTATTCATGAGTCACACTTTTTATGTACGATAGTACAAAGAAAGGAATGTTCGGGTGCGTTCTAAGGCACCCGAACGTTTGAAACTCTGAATAGAGAATCAAATAGCTCTTGTAAATGAGCATGAAAAACAAGTTGTAAAAGCTTTCATATCGACAAAGAATGCTTCTCCCTCTTGATTATTGTTGATTCTTTCAGGTTTTGGTCATTATTGATTATCATATGCCTTTTTGGTGTAATAAAACCTAGAAATGCACATCTGCCTTCTTGTAAATCTTCAAGGTTGCTTTCATGTAGCCGGAAAACTATTCTTCCATGGTTCTTCCTCTTATTGCCGTAATAAAGCTTTAGAAAGTGATTTCCTTTTCTGTTACATTGTCGGACATTGGATAAATAGAAACTATGCCGACCAACTTAAAAGAAGGCCTTCTACTTTGCGAACGTTATCGGGAAACTGAAAATAACCGTTCAGAGAACTGATATTGTGTTAGATTTTGAGAGATAATGTAAAAAGGACCCAATCACTTAGGGGACTGTCCAGACGAAGTGGGGGGGGAGGGAAAAAACGATATTTGAAGCTAAAGTTTTCCTTCGTTTTGAAGAAAGTAAAGAAAAATTGTTGTCAGTTTTTTCTAAACCGATTGAGGAGTCTGTGCGTTGAGAAGGAAAGGTTTTTGTAATTATTTTGAATGTTGATCGAAAGAGTTGTCTTCGTAGGAATGTATTGGCTTTGGCTCTATCATATGCACAAAATCACACACAAAAATCAGTTTATTATCGCACAAAAATCAGAGCAGTAATCTTAGAATTAAAACAATATTATGCAATTCTTTTGAAATTTTAAATAAAAAGTAAGGATTATCTAAAGGTTAAGAATATAACTTTTTGTACGAAAAGTGAAAAAAAGGTAAGAAGCTCCAGTATGTTGTCATTACTTGCAAAACAATTAAGTACAAATAAGAATCATATATTCCTTTTATATAAACAAGATTACCGAGATACATACAGCTCCTCGGCAACTTAAAAATGTTTGCAGTCATAATATTTTGTCTTCGATATCAGCTTATTGTTTGCGTTTTACTAGAAGTATTCTAAAAAATCAAAGCATTTCCTCTTTTTTACTAATTGCAATATTTATTACTATTGGGAAAAAAATAATTTTAAATTTCTTATGTGCATTTAAAGAATTTATTTTTAGGAACACGTAGGTAAACTGATAAATTATTAATATTTCATTTACAAGTAACATAAGGGACAAAGTAATAAGACGGTCCTCGTAATTTAAACAAGTAACGAGAACGATAGCCGAGCTAGAGCGTCCACTTCTAATTTCCACACCGCGGCAACGTAAGGATTTTGATTTAATGCGTATCAGCTCTGCTACATGTTCACCTTTTGTTTGACCTAACCGTCAAAACATGTGGAAACTACAATGTGGCACTATTTAACAAAGGCCAACACTTTTTTTTAAATGGTTTTACTTTTTATTCATCTCATTTATTTGCCATAGTGAATATTTTATCATAATTTTCAGCATATATAGGAAGAATTAGATCAAAGAAAAATAAAGTTTTCATTTTTGAAAAATGCTTGTTAATAAAATTTAGACTTAAATCTTAGGATTCATTCAATATTATAAATATTAATGTATCACAGTATAATGGATTATGGAACAATAAAAAATGACAATTATACATCAAATGTATCATTCCTTCTTGGAAGATATATAAGAAAATTCTTAAGAGTGTTTAAATTTTTAAGATTTCTCTGGCATGTTCTAAAAGAGAAAAACAATTATAAATTAAGTAATAATGAAGTTTCCAAAAGAGCATAGTTTATTTATGATGATATGTCTATTGTTATACATATGCTGTGAATACTTATAAGAGCTTTTAAACTTACTTCATTATCGATTTGTGAAAGTCTGAATTTTACATTATAACATCAAGGAACAGGATCAGCAATTTTGCTTTTTATTTTATTTTGTATTACTGATTATAATTACGTGCAATTTATGAAGTATCATATTATTTTCTTCTTATTTCTAATTTGATTATTTTAAGTTTTAACACCTGGTGTGTATCAAATTCCTGCATTTAAAAGAATTAAAAATAAATTTAAAATATTTTATATCTATTTTAAAAAAATTTACTGAAAATCAAAATATAAATAAATTTTACTTGAATAATATCAATTAAATTTGGTTAGTTTATTGTGTGTACGTTTGTCTACAATGTAATAAGCGTTTCATTTTTTTATGCAATGTTTTATTTTATCATCATTGTTTTGTGCTATTTCTCTCAATGCTCTTAATAATATTGAAAAAGGAAATCTAGGTGAAAAGCAGCTTAAATTGTTAGGAAATAATTTCTTTTTTAAAAAAATAAAATAAATAAATTTCTCAAATTTTCTTGTACTGAAATCGTAATTGAGATCTCCAAGAAAATATGTTTCCCTAAGAAAGGGAGACTCTTTGTATTTAGGGACTTTCTAAGCCGCGAACATCCCCATTGACTGCGGACAGCAGCAATAATCTTGCTTCTTTTGTATGCCTATGTATGGTGCCATCCATGAGCGATAAAAAAGGGGGAAGTAAACATCGCCTAAGGCGCCGTCTTTTAGGGCCTTTTCCTCACAAAACCCGCCGTCTTCAAAAGGTTAACAACTCTTTTGCGTTTATGAAAAGTCTTCTTATTTTAGCTAAATATTAATGTTGGTTAGCTCAGTTTCAAGAAACCGTAGATTTATGCAACCGCACTGCGAAAAACGGGTATGCAAAATCGAGTAGAAAGTGCTCACTTTTGAATACTTCACATACTCAAAATGGCTCCGATCCCAACGTATTCAAATTTGAGATTCGCACATACTCATTTTTAGTAACAAGCACATACTCAGAATGGCAACTTCACGTACTCACTTTTGAATACGTCACATACTCAAAATAGTTCCTATCCCAACATACTCATATTTGAGTCTCGCACATACTCATTTTTGTACGTACTCAAAATGGAAACTTCACATACTCATTTCTGAATATAATCTTGTATCAATTATGAGTGTGGAATAGCAAAATGAGTGTCATGTATTTATTTGTGAATCTGTTACTGCATCAAATATGAGAATCAAACAATCCAGTGAGTATGTTTTGAATTTATTTTCCGATACTGTGTGTGTGTTGTTGTATCGAAAATGAATTTTAAACAGAAAAATATATATCAATTAAAATTTTCAGGGAAATAAATAAGCGCTCCTTTATTTGCAAGTATCATTTTCTTCATCTTATATATTATTTTACACTTTATGAAGTTTTTGTTACAAAACTTCGGTTGAATCGAAGTTGGAGGGGGCCTGGCAAACTTTAACTTTCTTTTGGCGATAAATCGCTAATGTGGTTACCATGCAGGTTTGTTTATGGTAACCCTATAAAATCTGTAAAAGGGGATTCGACGCCATCTTCTCTCGCTTCTCATTTGAAATACCCGCCTTGGTGTCATTCTGGTACTTCATTTGCCTTCCAGGCACGACGCAATCTTTTTTTTCTCTCTTTCGGAAGCTCCGAGTTTGAAACAACCGCTTTGGCGCCATCTCAAAAAAATCGCCAAGGGGCTCCATCAAAGTTCGATTTTACCGAAAATAATTTTAATGCAAATTAAAGTAAGAAGTCACTAAGCTACGATTACGATGTAATATGAATACAGACAAAAAAACACCTGCAAAGCACAAATAACTACTCACAGAAAATCATTTTCAAATCATAAATCAGAAAATCATGATCAATAACATTTCAACAACATTTTTATATCTTAAATAAAAGAATCTTTCTGTAGTGGTGAGTGAGTCACTGGGGGAAAAAATGTAAACAAACACAGACGCGAAAATGAGTATGCGTACATACTCATTTTAATATTCCTGTATTCTACCGCGTGTAGCGTGGTAAATACGAAATATAGTTCGAAATATTAAAGCAAACCATATTTGTTTTTGAAACCCACTTTGTAAAATACGTAGTCAGTATATAAAAGGAACTTTTATAGTCCTTATATCTGTAATAATTTTTTGAGATTGCTGATTTCCCATTTTTTTTTTGGTTTTGAATACTTGTAATGTTCACATTCGATAAAGGTATACGCTCAAATCTGATACAAACATACTCATTTCAAAATGAGTACGTCTAGGTATTCATTTTTGAGAATTTCTTTTTTCTCCGTGCGATAGTATTATTTCGCTTTAAGTATTAACCTAGGTAATACTACAGTTTTATTTATGACTAAACATATTTGAGATATAAACTTAATTTCTTATCTATCAATCTCTTATATTCCTGAAGTCACCATCTAGATTTGTACATTTTCCCTAGTATGAAAACTATTAGTATGAAATCTTTTACTAACTGAAAAGACTTGTACCCTGTACCACGTAAAAAAGATACAATAGACAGTGTAGAGGGTGCTACGTTCTTCTTGAAAGTGGATCTCAGAATTGGTTACTGGCAACTTGAGGTAGATGAAGCTGATCATGAAAAGAAAGCATTTATTATTCCAGAAGGTTTGTAGGAATTTAAAGTTATGCCTTTCGGTCTATGCAATGTTTCCTCAACATTTGAAAGGAACTGGACAATTTACTACGTCACTTAAAATAGACGATGTGTCTGTGTTTGCTGGAAGATATCGCGGTGTTTTTCGATACCTTTGCAGAAAATCTTGAAATGCTATGTATAGATCTAAATTACTTCAAAGATGTTGGGATGGTTCTGAATTATAAAAAAGACTTGTTTTCTGCCAAAAATAAATCAAAATTTTTGATCATCTTCATCAGAAGATGGTGTTCGACTTGACCCAGACAAGATAAGAACTATAACCCGTTTTCCAACCCTAAATAATTTACATGGCGTCAGAAGAGTTTTTGGACTCTATTCTTATTACCACCATTTTATTAAAAGTTTTTGCTATCAGGCTGAAGTGCTGCTGAAAGGGGATTCAAAATTTTGTTAGAATCTCAAACAAGCATCAGTTTTTCACAATTTAAAGAAAACACTAATTTCTGATCGTATTTTAGCAATGTTCAACGAGAAGACTCATAATCACTACATACAGATGCTAGTGGTTACGGAATCGGCGCTTTTCTTTTGCAATTACAAGGTGAACAAGAGAAACTGGCTGCATATGCCTCACGAACACTTTTAAAAACAATGAAGGAATTAATACAGAACTGAAATGGAATGTCTTGCTTTCGTATGGTTAATGCACAGATTCCAACCATATCCTTTCGGGAAGAAATTTAATATTATGACAGATCACCATTTTCTGTGCTGGTTAATTAGCCTTTAAGATCCCTACGGAGGATAAGCAAGATAGGCTTTTCGCCTTCAACAATATGGCATGTTCATTACATATAATAGTAGCAAGAATCATAAAGATACTTACAATCTTTTTCGAAATCCATTGGAAGATAATATTGAAGATTCCTTGATTCATTCTCGGACTTAGTGGCGGAACAGAAGAATGATTCAGAAGTTTAAAATTCCTATCTTCAGAGAATTCAGAGCCAGTAAGATCACCTTATGAATTGATTGATGGAGTTCTTTGCAAAAAGAACATTGATCCGATTGGTAAGATGTGATTATCGGTCATTCGTAGATGCCTACTCAAAGACATACTTCAATATTTTCATAACTCGCCTACAAAAGGCTACTGAGGAATTGTCAGAACATATGATAGAATGAGGAAACAATTCTATTGTTCGGATCTCTATCACACTATACGTCAAAATGTTAAATACTGCAATGAATGCCAACAAGAAAGGCCGTTCCACTTTAGCCACCCGGTCATCTAGTATCTATCTCGCCTGTAATCGCACCATTCCAACGAATTGGAATAGACTTCTTTGGATGATTTCCAAAGTCTCTGAGGGGGAATAAATGGATCATTGCCTGTACTGATTATTTAACCTGCTATGCATTCACAAAGGCGTTTCTTACAACTGAAGTACCGGAAGTAAACAAGTTTCTCCCTGGGGCTATCAGCTTAAAACAGGGAGCTACAAGAGTAATCATTACAGATCGAGGGAAGGTATTTCAATCGAAACTAGTTGCAAAACTTAATCACCTCAGCAATATTACCAAACTAATGACGACTGCATTCCATCCCCAAACTAATGGTCTAACAGAACGCTTTAATAAAACATTAACACACATACTGTCTATGTATGCTGAAGTCAAACAAGACGAGTGGAATGAAATATTGCCCTTCGTTACTTTTGTGTACAAGACTGCGAAGCCGGACACAACTTAGTTCACTGATGCATGAAGGAGAAGTAGAGACGATACTCATTACTATGTTCCCTATTCACACGGAAGAAACCGAAAGAGACTACACTTCTAGATTATTATCCAGAGCCGAAGAATCTGGATAGCTGTCTAGATTATGAATATTGGAAGTACAAGAAAAAATGTCTAAGGCGGTGCGGTATGAATCCAAACATTGAATAGTCTTCTATAGACCGGGATACCGAAAAGTAGAGACTATCGGAAAAGCAACTTCGGCCCTTATCAAGTCTCATGACGTTTATCTGACGTAACCTATCAAGTTCAAGACTTTGATTCTAGTTCGCAACGCTGACGGACAGTAGGAGTGGAACATATTCTTCGAATGATTCCACTATGATTCCAATTTACCACAAATTTAGATTTTAGTGATTCTACTTTTTTTTTGACCAGCTTAATTCTATACGAAATGCATACAGTATCTGAAGGAAGTCGCAATCCTTTCAAGTGCATTCAGGATCCACGGCAAGCTCACGGACGAGAATCTTACCACTAAATTCTCTTTAGCATTAGGAAGCTATTTTCCGAGGGAGAGCAATGACGCAAAGCGTACAAGCACCGACGGTACAATGGCAAAATGAATGATACAAAGCGACCGATGGTGCATTGGAACAGAATGAGAGTTCCCGGCTTCGAAACCTGTGCTGATATTAAAAATTCACGCTTATGTTTTGCTTAATTATTCTCTCTTATCTTCTGTAATTTCTAACACATAGAATATTCTTTATGCTAGCAGAGTAGTACTCTGGAATATTCTTAATGTAATATATAAACTCATGTGTTCATAGTCTGAGAAAGTTCTAAAGCAATTCCTTTATCTATTTTCTGTTCAATCCTATTAGCTTCAATAACAACGTGACAGTATGCTTTGGATATTTAATTGTATGCGAAGGCTTATTGAATGATTCTAAATGTAACATGAAGCTTCTAGAAAATGATTCGTAGCAAACTTTCCGATTGTTTCTTAGCAGCGCATGCAGACGCGACACCTTGGCTATCACCTAATTTCGAACCAAAGTCCACAGATATTATTTAGCAATGATTCCGTTCGTGAAATCAAAATGTGACTTTTATATCATACTGAATAGCTAATATATTTTTTACCTTTGGTAACCATACGATGAAACAAACATTTGTGTACCATTTTATCTTTATTCGTTCATTTCATTGAATTTAGGGTCTTTTTTAAGTGCTTTGAATTTGTAATGAGCTCAAAGGAACATTGTAATGTATTCTTTTTACAGGCACATTTCAAGTGATTACTGTCACCCTTGAAGGAATTCTTGCAATAGGAATGAGTTATATTATTTTTAGAAAATTTACTCTTTTCATGAAAGAATACCTTCAAACAGCACGACAGTAAGTATTATATCGATTATTAATGTGAAACTCTTTCGGGATATCTTTTACATGTTTCAATTATTCTATAAATGCATTTTCTGAGTTCTTAAATTTATTAAAATTTGCCTTGAAAAGCATATTTTTTGAGGCTTTTAATTAAAAAAATAAACTTTAAAAGTTTTGATTGAGCATTATTTATCCTATCAACAGGATAATTTATATAAAAAAGAAGCATTCACTTTCCCCCCGAAAATAGTAATTGAAAAAAAAAATAATTATATTGACATTTTTAAACTGAATAATTACTGATGCTTATTCCTTTGTAGAAGACTGGGCGCATTCGGTATGATATATTGATGAAATGCCTTTTAAACATCATTGCAACTTCCTCTTTTCAGTAATGTAAACAAATTCTAATCGTTCTTAAACCTCAAATATAGTCTCTCGCTCGTGTAAGCATTTAAAAAACGTACTAACATTCATGAACTTTTCCCCTTGGATAAAATTTACCTCTTATGTATTGTTTGATGTTTGACTTTACGAACGAACTATCATTTATTTGAACGAAATTATCATTTCATCTACTGACAAATACTCTATCGGGTCATGTTCTCAGCAAACACTATGGAAAAGTGGTCTAATACTGGTCAGATTTTACTACAGCTTATTATTACTGTCGTGAGATGCATTACTTGGAACAAAAATATTTTTTAATTACATTTTTAACATAGCGTCATATTTATACATTTTATACCAAAAATGATAATATAAAACTATTTTTTGAATAACTTCATTAAAACTTATTTAATTTTATTTTTTAAATGTAGTTGCTCCTTACAACCACATGTTACTTCAAGCTCATATGAAGCTCTATGAGTTTCTATAAGTATGAAGTTTATTATTTAGAAATAAATAATTTTAATAGATTATATGGCACATATGGTGTCTTTTAGCTAGGAAAAAAATTTTACTTACCTCATTTACAAGTGTATTACAGTTAAAAAGCAAATGATGTTATTTCAACATTCACTTCTTTCACAAAATCACGGATTTTAATTTTTCAAGACTAGTGCTGCCAACTATTAGAGTTTACTAAAACAATTTGAGGTCCCGTTTGAGGCTTAAATGGATAAGAAATGTCACTCAAACGAAAAAATTGAGAGAAAAATGATTTTAAATCTCTGTTTCTTTGAGTTATTGCAGAAGCCTCATATGTGGTCCAGGTGAAAAAGAGAGTTAAGTTTGAATAGTCTTTTTTCTCCTTAGATATTTAGGAATTAAAGTTTTTATTTTTATTTCAATTGGTTAAGATTTAAAATTTCCTCTAGATTTGATTGATTTGAAGAAGTGAAATCTTATGTCCTGGTAATATCACTGCCATGGAAGGTTTGAACTATTGCATTTGTATAATAATATTTACTGTAAGCGTGTAGAAAATTTTGAATTTTTAGCTTTCGGTAATCATCATTTCATGATGCTTTGGGTTTTTTTTTTAAGAAAATCTATTTCTTAGCTGATGATTAATTTTTAAGTAAATGCAATCGTAGATTCCGCACGATAAATTGTTAAATCCATTATTAAAGTGCAAACTATTTTTTGAATGTATCTTCATCTTTTAAAAATAAAGTAAACAGCTGATGTATTCTGACAACTCCGTGTTTTAAATGCTTGCTTTAATCAAATTTCCAGATTCCTTCGATTCATTCAAATTATCCATATTTAAATGCATAGGATTTCCATCTTCTTAATATGTGAATAATCAATGCTTAATAGAAAGTTTAGTAATTGAATGGTTTTTTTAAAAAAGAAATTAAAAATAAATCTCTTTTTTTTCTTCAGGTCATAACAAATGTGACTTTTAAGAAGACTTAAACTTGGAGACTTAAGAAGACTTAAACTTGGAGATTTAAGAAGACTTAAACTGAGTGAATAAAGAGATGATAAATGAGTTTAGTGTTTCTTTTCAGTTGTACATATTTTCAGATGACGTCGGTCATTCTGCTCCTGAACATTGAAAAAGGCAATCTCTCCCAATAAGCAATGTGTGTAAGATTAAATTTAACACAATATGGTGTGACAAAGATTAAATCACTTTCATAATCTAATGGAAGTCAAACAAATAAAGATAAGAAAAACTATTTTATTTCTACAAATAATACAAAAATGTTTTGATTTAAGATGTTTTGAGAGTCATATCGCTTGTAGCGGTCATTAATGACCAAGAGGTTGCAAAGTGTCTCTCAAGAAAAAAGACATAGTCCTTTGAATCCTTTTCCATTGAGTCAGGCTGAATCATAGTGCAATTTATGCCTTGAAATATTTTAAAGCTTCTGGCTGGTTTTTCATGCACTCGTGATTTTAGATATCCCCCTCTCCCCCCCTCCCCAATAACTCATGGGGTTGAATTCGGTGAGCATAGGAGCTTCCTGTTAGCTCTTCGGAGGGAAACAAGAAGACCTGTAGAGTTCCGAGAGAGCGTCTGGAAGTACCCAATATGACACTATTTTGTTTGAAGTATCCATCTTTCAGGTAATGATAATTGAGTAACTCGAAGATGTATAGAGCGAAAATATTTTTCAACAGTTCACAATAATGTTGGGATATAACATCTTCTATAATACAATTACTTTCGGAAAAAAAACATAAAGCCTCCCTCCACTAAGATCTTTCTGTATAAACTCGAAGATGATTTCCCAAATTTGGGAGCCCTAAACTAATATTTTTCCATCATGTACGGGATCATGAAGACCAAGCACAAAGTGTCGTCGGAAGGATCGTTGTGTCATTTTACTATGCCAAAAGCACCAAATTCACTATTCCATGTCCTAGTGTCAACTCATCCGATAGAGCGAGATGAATACCCACTGTTTTATTATCACTGCGGGCATCTCCTCTTCTAAATAAGGCAGCCATCCATAACAACACTCTGGAAAAATCTTTAACAGAGAACAATGTACACGATCTCATAATTTTTGTACAAAATAAAACAGTTTTTTTCTTTGTTATTTAGAGAACACTTTTAGTCTAGTTGCAAAATTTAGTGTAAAATTTCAAAGGTCAAATTCAGAGGGACGTCAGAGTAGATACTTGATCTACTCTAAGGCTTCTACTGTCATCTCTGAAAACAGTTTATGCCATGAAATTTGAAGCTATTTTATTTGCTCGAATTACTTTTAAATTTCAAAAGTTGACCCTTTTGTTTAACTGCTATAATTAACTTTTATTTTTTCGCCAAACGCAAATGTTATATATTCTAATTTTGCATGACAGTGTTTTGAAATTATGAAATTATTAAATATATGTTCAAAATATGTCAACTTTTAGACAATATATAGAGTAAGCAAATATGTTCACAACCCTATATATTTCTATCAATGCTTAGTTTTCTACGTACACGCTTATATTGTAGACAACATTTCTGAAGATGAACTTAAAAAATTTTTATTTATTGTTCTCTATTACATAATTTCTTCTTACAATAGCAAAAACTGCATTTCGTAATTCCCATTAAAATTAGAAAAAACATGTGCATCCATTAAAGATTTTGATAAAAAAAAAAATATCACAGAACCATTTGTCCTTATAAATGAAGTGACGGATCATTATTTATAATGAAACATAAAGAAATAATAATTAGTTTTCTAAGAATTAATTTTCGAAAAATATGTTGAAACCAATTGTGGAGCTCAGTTTGATAACTAAGCGTTTGACTGTGTATCGGCCTTAAATAATTTTATTCACCACAGGTATATACGATTAAAGCGATAGTTAAATAATTTTTAAAGTAATAACATTTAAAGATTATTGGGAATTCTTTCTAACATATAGGTGTGTTTCCGAAAGGTGCCTCTAATGAGAATAAGTAACTGGTTCGCTTTGCGATACTGAAGAGGTTATTGCCATCTCTCATGTTCTCTATGGGAGTTAGTCATTCAAGTTCCTGTATTTCAGGGGTATTCATCCTTTTTTTTAAGATTTGGAGCTTACTATTGTCTGCAAGGAATTCCTTGATCATAGCAAAGAAAAAAAAATAGGATATCTTACTCAAAGTTACAAAATTATTATTGCATCTCTATTTTATTATGATTGAAAGGTCTTAATAAGTTAATGAACGATAAGGTATCTAATTGGGTTTTTTTTCTTTCGAAAATATAGATTATAACAAATTAATAAGAAGACATTTTGTTTAATTACTTGGTTGTAAAAGTTTTTATTGCCAAGTATTTTACATCTAGAAAAATGTTGAAAAATTAGCCTAATGTCCTCTTCGGCAATTTATCTGTTTCTGTATTTAGGTTTTGTCGCAGCAAGCAAAGAGAATTTTTTTTCTTATACATCGGTTGAAACATATGACATTAGATACTTCACAGCTCTAGCGATAATTTCAGGATAATCTTTACTCACGGCAATCCAAAAATGCATATCAACTTGACTAAGATTTCGTTTCATCTGAGTGTCGACTTATATATCAATTTGTTCTCTTTTTTTATTTGGAGCTCGGAGATTTAACTGTCTTAAGAAGGATTTTGAATCCAAAAAGTTTTCCTTTTTAGTACAGAAATATTCAAGAATTGTTTTTTGCAGACCTGATAAATGTTTGACCAAACAAATTTTTACATTTTTATCGGTATTAGCGTTACCGTTTACTAAAATATTATGTAAATTACGAAAGCATTCAATATTACCTTTAAAATTGCAATCTGCCCAAAATTTCAATTTTAAAAATGAGTGGCGTCAATTTTGCTATATACCTTGAAAGTAGTGAAATAAGTGACCAAATAAGAGAGTGATTCTTCACCTGAGACTAATATATGATTTAATGCTTCGCGATTAATGTAATTGAAGTACATGATTTTAAAGAAATTTAAGATTTTAGTTCTTCCATAAAATATTTATTAGCCAGCCAAGGGTCTATGATTTTGGGTGAAATTCTTTGCGTACCAGATCATTTTTCAATTTCTTATCGTTTCCTTCAATTCTAATTACATTTAACTTAAATACGTTTAATATTTTATCGTTTGCTTTAATTTTAATTACATATAGCTGATACAATATTCAATTTAATTATTCATCATTTACTTTAATTTTAATTACATTTATCTTAAACATATTCAATTTAACAATTTATTGTTTTCCTTAATTTTAATATCGGAAAAATTTACTATTGCCCATTTCTCGATATTTCATCGTTTAGTTTAATTCTTATATTTAATTGAGTAATTTAATAATAATTATAAAAAAGCGCCCCTTGGGTGGCTAAACCTGTTCTACATAAATCTTTGCACATATTTTTTTTTTTATATATATTTATTTTTACTAGCAACCTGTCTTTAAGAACTCGATATCTTATAAAAATTAAAATTTTTGAGCTTTGATTAAGCGAATAAGGATTTGTTACGAAAGCCCTGTCAAAGTTCCAAGAAGCCCTAGGATTCTGCGGAACCCAGGTTGAAGATCTCTGTTGTACTTCAAAAGCAAGAGAAAGACACCTCTGAAACGCTGAGGCGTAAACATCACGACAGGCGTTGAAATATTCATATTCCAAAACAACATAGTACAACAAAACACTAACTCTTAATAACTATAGATATGCTATAAAGAATATACAATATTTATAATATGAAAATATTAACAGAATTATGCATTACACATATCAGATTGTAAGTCTAATAATTAGCATTACTCAGAAGTAGCATAGTAAAATTTAAAATTTACAAAGAATTTTTCAGCACGTCAATAAACTATTTAATAGTGAGTATTATGCATAAAGCGAATTGTTACTCATAATATTACACAAATTACAGTAGAAGCAATATATTTACACAACAATTGTAAAATTCATTTTTTGTTATTTAATTACTAGTTTTCAGTAGCGAGTATACACATTCTGGAAACAGATCTTTTAAACATACCCATCTCCATTTTAATATCAACTACGCGAATGAAACTGATTTTTGCCGGATAAAATTTAACTATGCGGCCTAAAGACCAATTACTGATTAGAATATTGTCCTACTTAATCAGAAATATGTCACTTATTTTAAATGTTATCCTTTCAGAACATTCATTTATTACATCTTCGCAAATTTTTCAAGTAAGTTTTACCCCAAAATTCCGTATTGTCTTTATGTTTTTAGTTAGCAACTGTCACCTATAAAGAAGATGGATAGCTCAAGATGGATAAGCTCAAGATGGATAGCTTTGGTAGACAAACAGATAATTATATAGTCATAAATTTTCAAGGAAAGATACTTCTTACATAACTTAGTTTAGATACAGAAAAGCATAGCAAAATCTATGCTAATGGAGTTTAGCACATAGTTTGAATTTAATCTGACCTGCGGCAAGTCCCTCATTTTTTGATTGAACAGTTAAGGATTCGTCTTGAAACAAGTTACTCAGCTATGCGCAATCTTCCTGCATAGATTTTATCCATTCAATAACAAAAACATTTGTTTAATTTGATAGAATAAGGCTTGAGGCCCTCAGTAAGAAAGTGCCATGTGATAATATTGAATAATCATGTCTGTGACGTTATGCCAAGCTGGCGATAGTATAGCATGCTTACTATCGAAGGAAAGAATCTTCCTCTTACTCTTAGGATTCCTTGAGAATCAGGAAAGGGAGAGAGACTCCTTGCCTTAGAATTAACCCTTTCACTACCGGAAGGGAGAAAAAAAAGTGCTTCCCTTTGCCCGCGGCTTACCGCGGAGTGTCACGCTGCGCCCAGACGATTTTAGATATTAATCCTAATTCCCGAAAAAATTTCTCTAAAATCAACTATACATTAGAATATTTTGGTTTTTACATATATAATTTAAAATGCATTAAACTTAATATATACGAAAGAAAAAAAGATTTAATCGAAAATTGTTTGTTTTATACATAAAATTATTACATAAAAATCATATCTTTTACGAAAATACAAAATATACTTATATTTGTTACATAAATTTCATGGTGTAATGATGTACCATTACATGAAATATTAAGATATAAAAATGAATCTTATTTCTCTGTATGGTATTTTTATGAAAAAAAATCTTCAATGCATAGTCCAACGTCACATGTCTTACACATATATTTTGTCAACTTTTGATGCTTCACAGAAGATTTTGAGCAAAGGGCACATCGCTTTCTTAATTTTTTTCTCCTTTAATGACTATGTACATAGTTGGATTATTTTCACTAACATCACTGTCAAATTCATTCTTTAATTCGCAAATCTCAGTATCAGATAAATACTTTCTTTTCATCATGAATGTCACTACAAATAAAAACCTACCGAATGAAACAAACAGCAGAGAGCATCTACTACCAAAAGATTCAACCCCTATAAACATCTATAAATTCTCATTTGAGCTTCTAAGAAGCAAGCAAGAAAGAAAAAAGCAAATTGGAAGCAAGTGCACCCTATAAATCATGTCATTACATTTAAAAAGCCATGCCGCAACACGTGCTTTTAACAACTACCCCCTCCTGATAGCCAGAAGTGAAATCCAAACTCATATCACCAAAGTCAAAACTCCAAATAACCTATCTATACAGATTTCGCGGTATTGTAACCCCATATAGTAATATTAAAAAAATCATATAAAACGTTCTCCTCAAGCGTATCTCTATTGATACGTTGGACACAGGAGAGAAAACACGACCGTATCGCATTTAATACCCTGTGTGTTAACGGGTTAATCGCTACGTTATCATAATTAAAAAGGCTGTTAATATCACTGCAAAGATCCTTGCTTGAAAACTGAAACCAACCCTTCGAGAAACGAGGGTTGATTACTAATTACAATCGGCAGACAAACTATTGAACAAGTATGAAAAAAAAGATTATATTCCCTTCAATCACTCCTAAGGAAAAATTTAAGCAATAAGCTTCTCTTTTCCAAAATCCACAACCTACTGATGACAAATTAGGATTTCAACCACGAAAACTAATATAAACCATATTCAGCGTACTCAGAGTCTTTTACCTCCATGGCAGTATGCTTCCTTCACAAGGAATTAAATAATCCCTCCATTGCAAAATGAAGTGCTCAACTCTCTATCACATTCTCCAGTTCCATCACAATCAGAAACTAAACCCCCTTCTCCGAGAATCGGGGCAATTCTCTCTCTCTCTCTCTCTCTCTCACACACACACACACATACACAAACACACACACAAACACACGGCATCCTCACTGATCTTACCCTTACAACAGCAGCGACTTAAGGTCACCTAGTTTCCTCAATCAGCTGATCGAGTTTTTTCGGATCAGCTGTTCAAAACGAAGTTCCTAACGATTCCAACTTTTTCTCCACTGCTGCGCGTACAGAGACTAGACTTAAAAAAGTTCTGAGCATCTAAAGGCTACATTCTTTTCTGTCCATCTTCTGACGTAACTGCGCAGTAGTACAGCGCAGCTTGCCTCTCTCACTCATCTCTTATTTCCTAATTCTACAGATCTACATCAACTCGCTTTCTCTTCTCATGCGCTGGCGCAGTATTATTTTATCTCTATCGTTATGTTACTTTCTATTGAGTAAGTAGAAGCAGTTGTTTTTTATTTGAAACTGCTGGCCCTCTATTACGATCTATACCGTCTATTAAGATGATTAGTACCGGTTTCCTTAATTTTTGTTTCAGAAATATTTGAAAAGAAAATACTTGTTAATAGAATAAATATTGCCCATATATTTCTGTGTAAATACTTTATGTTCTTAGAATTATTCCGTTAAGTATAATTTAATGCGATTTGTGATGAATGATTGTTTTCTTACGTCGCACTCAGTCAACATGACGGCAATTAGTATCAGAATTCCTAATACTAAACCGCTGTCAAAATAATTTAAAGGGGAGTAACGATAATAAAAGTAGAGCTTTATAATCCACTAGGTTTAGCTATGTAATGTCATTTGATCCAAACTTTCAATAATAAGTAACTTTGATTTAATGCAGTGATATTTATAAGTTTTGCGCTTCTTCGTCAGAAAGAACCAGATATGTTTGTGAAGTCATTATGATTATTTAAGGCTGTAATCGACTAATGTTAAAGAATAGGCCCCAAAGTTCAAACATATTTTCAAGCAGAAGAAATGCTTCAATAATAATGTAAATTATGATGGGTATAACACATAAGTATTTATTAAATAGCTTTCTTAGGATTCTGATTTTAATAAAAGTATGCTATTTTCTGCCTATATGTAAAATTGATGTTTAATTGTCTATGTTAAAGTATAGGAAACGAAATGTTCGAACACATTTTCTACAAGAAAAAATTTATTAATTCAAGAAGAACTTAATAATTTATAAATATACCTTTCTCTATGCCGATAAGTGGAAACAGAATATAGTTTTATGTCGTTATTAATGAATCTTTAAAATTTCAAATTAATTTTTATTAATTATTCACGTACTTCGGACTGTCTGCAACAGATATATCCTGCAACGCCAGGATTTTTTTTTTTTTTTTCAGAAAAATATACTTTTGGCGAGGAATGCTTATTGTTGGAGAACATTTACAGTTACTTTCCGAAATGAAATTATAGCTAATTAAACAGTAAAAAAAATTATAGCAAATTGTAAATTGTGACATATAGTAAAGGATGTAGCTAGCTTTATGATTCACTGAAGCTTAAGAATTTTAAGAACTAACCACTAATAATTTCTCGGGTTTGGGAATATTTTGTGGTGTTTATAAAAATTTATTTGTAATGGTAAATTTGTGTTATTGAAAGGAATTAGCTATTAGATAAGTTTTGACTCAGTGAAGAGAAAGGAGAGAAGAGAGAATCTGAATTAAATAAATATTGAACATCTCCAAAATCATTTAACAGTTAAGTAATTTCTTATCCAATAAAAAAAAGGCAACAAAATGTAAATTACTCAGTCGTGAAAGCATAAAATGATAAATTCTAATTTAGTCTCATGCTGAACTTAAGTAATTTGCTTATTTCAATAAAAGTAATTTTATAATTTAAAATAATTTTTTTGATTTATTATTATCATTTTTCAAAGTGAATTACACATATCACGAAATTTAAGTATTAGAACCATTGGAATAACTATTAATAAAATATTGCTTCCAAAGCTGCATTGTGCATCAATGCACTGTGCTCCTATTTCAATTTACTTTGTAACATGTTGAAGAAATCAGGAGATGAAATTTTTATTTGCTGAATAATATTAGTGTGAAAGAAACAAAATGCAAAACACTGCTTCAATCAGCTGCAGTTTTTTTTATTTGAAATTATTGGCATATAAAGAAGAATGAAAAACAAATGAATAACTATTGGTAACAAAAATCTGAAAATATATTTCCATCTTTCGAGGTCAGCGTCATTTGAACTTTTTAATAAGTAATTATCATAAATATTCATTATATCTTAATAAGTGATATATTTGTCATAAATGTAATAATAAATGTACGTTATATTTTTAAACTGTTACTATATAAATATATCATCAAATGATTATATAAATCAGATAAAATTTATATATTTCAAAAAATCTTCTCACAATCTTCAAAATTAATATGCATTTTCCATAAATAAAACTGAACTGAATACTGTAGAAATGCTTTCCGTAATCGTTCTAAATATAACTTTCTCTAAACCAAATCGTTGATGTTATAAGCTGATAATTACAGAAAAATAAAAATATTTATGATCTCTGTAGCTTTATCTAACTACTACATCACTTGTTACATTTTGTTATTCGCTATCTACTACTATAGACTACTCTTCGTTAGGCAAGTACGGGTATCACGATCCTGAGACACCCTAGTGATCTTTTCTTTTCTTTGGGTTTTAACGTTTTTGATAGACACGGGGGAGGCCGCAAATGCATCCACCATTACCCACCCTAAATTCGGATCCGGAGTTCGAATGACAATTCTGCCCATTCAATGTTTCGACAGTCTTTGTAGTTGGCTTGTGTTAATACAAAAAGGTAGGTCTATGTAAAAATATCTAACTGATTTTATGTGTTGAATATACAAAATAAATATTTTTTAGATAATATATAATAAATAGGGAAAAAAATATTTTTTGGATATTTTATTTACCTTATTCATTATATTTCAAAAATTTACCGGTTGTTTTTGAATATCTAGGCATAGGATAATTCCAGTTTCTGTTAAAATTCACCGTTTAGTGGTGCTGATGCGTGTTACATCTGTCGAAGTTCCAAGTCCTTACACTGACGTGGTGTGGAAGTGTGGAGAGTAAAATGCCAGCTTACAAGTGTCATCCTAGCCACTTGATTGGGGTTTAAAATTTCGAGATCCATCCGAAAAAGTAGTCGTGTTGCTCTTAAGTTAGAAGTTAATAACACAATCAATCTTTTATAACATAAGTGTCAGCTGTGCACTTCTTTAGGAGCCACATTATAGAAAGGAATAAATGAGTCATTTATTCAATCTTCCCCATGACCAGTGAGTGAGTGGAAGTAGAGAGCGCAAGAGCCAATTCTGGCTATGCTACGACAAGCAATGTGTATTTTGTGGTAGAGACGTCTGAAAAAATTGGAAGAAAGATAATTGGTTGACAAGAGAAAGGGTCGAAAATAGGGAAGGTTCTCTTTGGTATCCAGGAGAAGAGTCAAACGTGTGTACCAAAGACAATAAAACCCAAGAGAAAAAAAAGTCACTAAGGATCATTGGGGTCCTGATGCCCTTGAGAAAGCAGAGTTAATGGGGTAAGAGAAAACATCATAAAACCTGAGGACATATTTCCCTCAAGACAAAATGGTTGTTCAACTTCTAAGTATTGGTCAAAGAGACGGATTCCGGAAAAAAATATCTTTAAACAAAAGAGTGTGCACTAAGACTATTCTTAGTTTTCAGTACTTTATATTCAATGATTAAATTTCTTCACATTCAAAGCTTACATTTATAAAAAAATAATCGTCGGTTACTTTTAACTCACCTGCATTTAACTGAACTTGAGCTAATCTCCCTAACCAATCACCAACCAAGCTTTTGAATGCTAACAACTAAGATGGACACTATTCGTAAAATATCCTCAACAAAATTTTACTTTTAAAGACTTTCTTAGCAGACTTGTTTGATAGAATCAATATATTTGTTTTGTCTTAATGTTTTTGAATAACAGTATTAAATTTTTTCACTAACAAGAACTAAAATAATTTCTTTAAGGCATTGACAAATTTAAGTTTACTATTAACTGTGTAAAATGAAATGTAAGAAAATTATTATTTTTTAACGCTAATTAATTTTTGTATACCACAATTCCTGCTTATATTCTGTTCGCATAAGATGTGTAAGCGGGTCGTTTTCTTTTGACCACGACTGATATATAATTATTGATTCTCTCTAATTGCAGTTTTAGTTTTGTGCAGACTGTACTTCATTGGAATAAATTAGGCTCTCTTTCTGTTAAATCCTACTTTCCGATTGACAGAACAAATATATAAGCCAAATAGTCCGTCTCCCCTGTTTTAAAGATTTCAGCTGACGTGGCCATACATTTTTCTATCTTCGGTTCCGATTGCTGCCTCACACCAACTATATCACTGCTTCGACTCTTTATGTGATTTTTAGATGCCTAGTTTCTCATTTAAAATATAGGAGGCAATAGGTGAATGTTTTGGAATCTGTAATCCTGAAAAACGCTTTCTCTCGATGACGGGCCAAAAGGCAGTGTATTTCAGATCAGAATAACATTCAGATCACAATGTGTG
>BMAW01125395.1:0-17225 GCA_019974015.1 Nephila pilipes | reverse complement strand
ATATCTTACAGGTTAGAAAGAGTTATAAAAATTCACTGAATATCTTTAAGGTTTTATCGCATACTTCATGAGAGATTCCAGTCTCACATGCTTATAACGTATACATCATAATCTCATCTATTCTAAATTAAATAATGGTTGCGTGGATTGCGGCTCCGCAAAAAAAAAAAAATATGTAATTTGAACATCATGCACCATACCACTCCAAGACTTTGCTCCGAAGCCTTCTGAATTTTCTTCCTCAAATGTTTATATATTGACAATTTTGAAACTTCACTAGACATAAGGAGGCAAATATTGTCCTTTTAATATAATTTTATAACATTTTCATCAACCAAATTTTTGTCTTATTTTGACAAAAGTTTATTTTTAGATAGACTATACCACGCAAGAAAGTTGTTCATACCTACATTTTAAAGAAGAGTTCAAATACTAATAGAGGTCTATGGGTTATTTAATGTCTCTGTCATGAAAATAGATGATAGTTTTCAACGTGGTACGAACATATTTTTGATTTTAAAAATTCATTTGATAATTATAAAGAAATTTGACATAGGACAGAACATTTTTTATTTATACTTTTAGTGACATTGCGGAACTATATCCTGGTTATAAACACAAATTTATATATCTACAAAGACTGTTCTAAGTCAACGAATAATGTTAGTACCTCATTTTAATTGATAATTAATTAAAGGATTTCCAATTTCATTCGTAATGTCCTGTTTTTTCTGAGGATACTTCTGCTATTTATAAGGCTTATCATAGCTTATCATGTCGACATAATTAGAACTTCATCTTATTTAGAGATAGTATGAGTACGATGGTATCCTCAAAAACTTTCACATAGTTCCTTTCAAAACGTACTATATTCAATTTGAAAAGCAAAATATTCCCCATAAGTCTACCTTAGGAATAAAGTACTTTCTGTTATGGTTTGTGTCTTTTATAAAAAGAGCCTTAGTGTTGCTTCAAAGAGCGAAGTTAATAAAAAATCAATCAAATGAATAAAAATGGCAACGATTTTCAGAAATAGTCCCTAGTTTAATCGCTAAATAACTAAATATGTAAAAGAAATAAGGTATATTTTCTATTAAATGAAATTGTCAAATTTATATTTATTTAAAATCACAAAAATTGCTTCGCATGGAAGGGAAAATTTGTAAAAAAAATCTCCCCATTCTCTCTCTCTCTCTCTCTCTCTCTCTTAACTACACACACTGATTTAAGGAAAGATTCGTCTACATATTTATAAACATTTATAATTAAGTTATAATAAGATTACAAGTAAATCATAATGCATGATTCACTTACTTTAAATGACAGTAAAATATTAATGCATTTTAAATATATATTAGTTAATATGTATAGATGCATTTAAGTAATTTTGTAAACTGAATATTTTTAAAAGAAATTTACCTAGTAACACAAAAATTTACTCAACAACTTGAATTTATCTTTTTCTTTAATTTCAAGTACACTGTTCAGGCGAAAAACCCAGAACTTTTAAGGGTGTCTAAAATATTTCACAATCTATTAGAAAGAGAAAAAGCTCTCGTTTCCAAGAAATTGTATTTTAGGTCCTTACTAGTTAACAACCACAATTATTCTTCTTAGGAATCATCATTCAATAGGATTTCGATATTTTACAAGCAATTTTAAAATTAAGAAAATATTCTGAGGGAATATAAAAAATTACTTTCATCTCCTCCCCTCTACTAACATGTTGCATTCCAAATAATACTTCCATACCATCTCCGATCAACACACACCCTTCTTAAAGGAATCAAAAAGTAGCTCACCTTTCTAGTGGAACAAGTCCCCATTGTTAGCAAACATCAGGAGGAGCTTGCTACTATTGTAGTGAAACACTACTCTATAACCATCACTCAAATTGACAATAACGAATCAGAACTGGTAACAAGTAGTCCCTGTCACAAGAAAAAGAAAAGTATTCCTTCAATTGTGATCGACTGATACATTAGAAACAGTCATTCTTAAGAACCTTTGAGTTTCTCATATTAACAATCATATTGCTTACCGTTTTAAAAACTTCATCTGCGGACTTAACTGTTAAAATCCATTTATCCACACAGCTCATTTTTGCACACAAGAATAGCATCAAAGCCTTTTCCTCGCAATCCAGTAAGAATTACTTTCACTGAATCCCATCACAATTAAAAGCTTTTAAATTGACATCATTTTACTTTTTCTCCCTATAGAAAAAATACCGAAGGTAAACTTACAATAGAACAGCTATGTGATGTATCCTCTTTCTCCCCGTCTCCACCATCTTTACTTTAAAAAAAACATTTCGTTTTCTTTCGCATCCCCCTTAAAATCTTAAAAAGAACTCATCATGCATAGTTTATGTATAAAGCTAATATATGACTTTAAGGGGGTCACAGCAGACTGACCACATATTTGGGTGAAAGTGATATTGATGATCTGTTTTCATTTAATATTTATTGACGCCATCTGGACACAGTGTAGTGGAAGTTTACTGGCGTCCTTAAAAGCTTACAGAAAAGGCACTTCTGTTCCTTGGGAATTCAGGTGGTGTTGAGAGTTGGTAAGCCAAGCTTCTAAGAGAAGGCATGACTTCGACAAAAGGAGTGTTTAAAATGACCAAATTCAAATTTTCAAAGGGTACTTTACCTTATCGGATTCTTATCCCCAATCTCACTAAAAATCAATTGTGAAACTAAATGTTAGGTGTCGTATTTGTCCTGAAGTAAATGAAAATTATTAATATATAAGAAAAATGTTAAAATAATTTAAAAATGTAAAGTTATATTGAAGGAATTTTGTTTGTATTTTATTTAGGTCAATTTCCATAAAACCATTCGACAATGATTATAATCTACAATAACAAAAAATACTCTTCTTAGTCCATCCTATTCATTATTAAATGTTAAGCTATAGGTTTTAAGATTATGTATTCAAAAATCTCTAAGTTGCCAATAAATTTTATCATTAGTTATTACTTTATATTGGCAAAAAATAATTCGATGAATGATACTGGGATGTCTAAGCTCAGCAAATGGTGCACTTGGTATTAAAAATATGGCCATTGTTGGTGCATTTAATTGATAAATATGCAAAATGATATTTTTATCGATTGCTTCTGAAACCGCTATTAAAATATAATGATAATAATGTTTATATCATATAAATGGTGATTTGTTTGTTTTTAACTAATATTTCTTATCTAATATTTAATCTATGCTTTATTTCAAAAATAAGGGAAAGAAGCTTCTTTTGGCCCCTTTTTTTGTAGTTCCCATACTCAAGTAAATAGAAATAATTTGGCTAAATAAAATGGTTATTAAATAAATTTTTACATTTGTTTATTAATAAATCCACCTTTCGATGAAGCTCAAACAATTTGCCGATTTTCTAAAAGCCTTTTGTTTAGACCTTTAAATACCCTTTTAGCATGAAGATTAAAAACATAATCCCGGTAAATCTCGGTAAACCTGTTAACAAATACAATGCAATAAAGGGCTTTATTATTTTCTACCAATTCGACAAGTAAATGTCTATCGATTGTCTTAATTAGAATATATTTCTAACATGTTAGAACTTGATTTATTCTTATTTTCTTAAGAATAGATTTTTCTAAATAAAACTTTAATCATAAATTATATTTTTAGATATGCAAGAAAATCTAGCTATTGTTCTTGTGCCATCGTAATTCAAATTCTTTTTTCCTCTTAATCAAATATATCATTTCTTTTATCAGAATGTAAAAGAAAAATTAGCGTCTTTATGTGTTTAAATTGTACATATTTTTCTATATTTCCCATTCAATATAAACCAAGTTTCGGTTTAATGTATTATTTTCTTAAATATTTTAAGCAAATCTGATTTTCTTCGTTGTTATCTATTTCGATCCATGTATCAACCTCATGAGGGGTGAGAATACTTTTGTATTTGGAAAATTTATGAGCAACTTGGCGGTCTGTCTTAATTAACTATTATAAGACATATTAAAATTTAATATTTCTTAATTTTGTGAATTATAGCATTTTGAGTGAAGCAACTTTTGTATTGTGAAAAAAATGGATAAAAAGGAATTTCGCGTGTTGATAAAATATTGCTTTTTTAAGGGAAAAAGTACAGTTGAAGCGAAAACTTGGCTTGATGCCGAGTTTCCGGACACTGCCCCAGGAAAATCAACCATCAAGAATTGGTATAATAAGTTTAGATGTGGTGAAATGAGCACCGAAGACGGTGAACGCAATGGACTCCCAAAAGAGGTTGTTACCTACGAAAATATTAAAAAAAATCCACAAAATGATATTGAATGACCGTAAATTGAAATGGAATGATTTAGCAGACACTCTAAAGATATCAACTGAACGTGTACATCATATCATTCACGAATATTTCGGTATGAGAAAGCTCTGTGCAAAGTGGATGCCGCGCGAGCTCACTTTTGACCAAAAACAACGACGAGTTGATGATTCGGAGTATTGTTTGAAGATGATCAAGCGTAATAAACCAGAGTTTTTGCTTCGATATGTGACAATGGATGAAACATGGCTCTATCATTTCACTCCGAAGTCCAATCGACAGTCATCCGAGTGGACTGCACACGATGAACCCGCTCCAAAGCGTGGGAAAACGCAACAGTCGGCTGGCAAGGTTATGACGTCTGTATTTTGGGATGCGCATGGAATAATTTTCATTGATTACCTTGAAAAAGGAAGGACCATCAACAGCGACTATTGCATAGCGTTATTGGACCGTTTGAAGGACGAAATCGCCGAAAAACGGCCGTATTTGAAGAAAAAGAAAATGCTGCTTCACCAAGACAATGCACCGTGTCACAAGTCAGTGAAAACGATGGCAAAAATCCATGAATTGGGCTTCGAATTGATTCCTCATCCACCGTATTCTCCAGATCTGCCCCCCAGCGACTATTTTCTGTTCTCAGATCTCAAAAGAATGCTCGCTGGGAAGAAATTTTTGTCGAATGAAGAGTTGTTCGCCAAAATTGAGGCCTATTTTGAAGCAAAGGACAAATCGTACTTCAAAAGTGGTATCGAAAAGTTGGAGGGTCGCTGTAATCAGTGTATCACCCTTGCAGGGAATTATGTTGAATTAAAAAAAAAACTAATTTTGCCAAAATAATGTGTTTTACTATGGTAGGCCGGGGACTTTTCAATTGACCGGTTATTTGAGGCCCTATCGAAGTTCTCAGGCACAGAGAAAGAGCACACAACCCCAAATCATACGCCCGTAAACGGCCAAGTCGAGAGGTTTCATAGGCAGCTGAAAGTGGCTATAATGGCGCATGGCAGTGATTAGTGGACCACAGTATTGCTCACCATACTTTTGGGATTCCTTGCTATTTGGAAGGAGGATCTACAAGCCACAACTGCGGAGATTATTTATGGCACTCACATAAGGTTACTTGGCGAATTTCTATGCCCTTCTAAACAAAATGCAGATCCTGCAACTTTTGTAGGGAGACAGAGAGTCAATGCAGCGTCTATCTCCTCCAACGACTCGACATCACGGACAAAATACGATTTTCGTGAGCAAGGATTTGACCACATGCAGCCATATTTTTCTGCGGATAGACTCTATAACAAATGTTTGTACCCACCATACGAGGGTTCCTATAAAATTGTCAATCGCATCGAAAAGGTGTTCCGGATCTTGAGGCATGGAAAAGAGGTTTCAGTGAGCGTCGATCAGCTGAAGCTTGCTTGCGTTCCCAAAGAGTTGGTGGACATCCCAGCTGGAGTGCTCGGGAAGAAAAAGGTGTCCTCTGAACCGTATGAATTCCTGGACACAGGAGAAGAAACGTCTACTGGAAGTTCAGGCATATTTTACCGTACCTGATGAATATGGAATAGGTTATCCAATTGCACATTTTATCACAAATAAATTAGATATGGAAACTATGCATTGTTTCTTTGACATCATAAAAGAAAGATTAACTTAACCCAACTTAAATTTTAATTGTAATATGATTGATGATGAAAAAAACAACAGGCACTGCTTTTAAACAAGTATTTGGCGATTAAGTACTTTGTTACATCATGAACAAGATGGCATGTTTCATATCCTGTTCATCTGAAGCAGTAGGCCGCGGTAGCCTAGTAGTCAAGGTCGTGGACTAGCGACAGGCGGTTTTCGTTCAGTCGCGGGTTCGATCCTTGGCCGCCAAAGACCCGCCGTGTAGCCGGGGCTGATGCACGTTAAATCTGTTCGGGACCCAAAGTCCTCCCGTTGGCGTGGTGTGGATGTTAGGAGAGGGGGTGCCAGCTCAGGTGTCGTCCTCTTCACTTGACCTTGGTTCAAAATTACGAGGTCCGTCGCCAATAGCCCTCGTGTTGCTTTTAGTGCGACGTTAATAAAAACTAAAACTAAATCATCTGAAGCAAACTGATAGTATGAATTGTGGTGTTTTTATATCATACTTTGCAAATAGGATATTAAACAGAGAAAGCGTAACTGATAATTTTGATATAAATGAATTTAAAAGGTACATGTATGATACTATTGCAGGTAATTGCTTAAATAATATTAAATATATTGTATCAGATGATAATAACGCTTATTATCAACGCAAGCAGAATTATATACACTAGGTAAGTTTATTCAAGTAGATTTTTAGTTATTTCATTTGTATACTATTAAAAATTCATTATTTTGTATATTAAAAATAACTGTATGCGTTTTAAAGCAAAAGGAATAGATACCGATTGAGGAACCCGCTTTTCCTGTTAGGAAAAAAGAAGTAATCTGTTCACACACCTCCTGGGTGAAGTGGAAATTGGTGGACATAAACCAAGTTATCATATGATGTATTACTTTACGGAAATATTTTGAATAGCTCTTATTTTCTAGATTGTTTTTTAATCTGTTATTCGAATCAATCAACTGAGTACTGGAGACAATCTTGCATTTCGGAAGTTTTTGATACAAAGATAATGCTAGATGGGATTCCCATCCGTGGTGACATTACTTGTATTATAATCGCATCACAGTTGTGAAAAACTTCCTGAAGCATCCAAATTTGTATAAAGTAATAAGTAAGTTATATTTATGTGAAAAGCAACACATGTTTGAACTAATGTTCAGCTAGAATGGAATTTTTCTTCAACAGTCTACTTTTTACGATTATCATTTTAAAAAAATTAGTTTCTATTTGTATCTCTATCTGATATTATTTTTAAGCATTAGCAAATTTTGCAATTTTATTAATTTTTTTTGTTCATGATGGAAGAATAATCTTGATTGATCAATATCAGTTTTTATTTGAACTATTAGGAAATACCTTTTTTCAAATACAAAATTATACATGCCTGAAATGGTTAGACACTGGGAAGTTTGCATTAAGTTAAATGGATAAAAGAATTTTGTCGTGGTCACTGAAATAAATTCCTTAAAGTTTTCACTCTTAGAGAGGAAATCTTAAAAATATTTATTTCAGTGATTAAATTACTGTCTCTTTAGGAGCTGATAATAAGTTATCGAGAAGACACCGTTTATTCTTTATGATTATTGAATAGAAAAATTAATTTTTTATGCTGACATTATTTAAAAAAATTGTATCGACAAAATTAAAAATATATAACATATAGACATTATTTGCAATATCGACTCATTCCAGAGATGTTAATCCAGATGAGAATGCATTGAGTGAGAAGCTATCTATAATTCTAAGCTTACAAAAAGGAAATTTCATTACAATTTACATCTAATTAAAAAAGATTATTTCAATTGTTATCAAAATTTTCAATTTATCGAGTCAAAAAATATACAAGAAATTATTACATTATTTTATTGAGAAACAACTGGCCATCTGAACAATATTTAAATTCAATTTATAATTGATTAAATTTTCTAAAAGTGTTAAGTTATATTAAAATATTTGTGGGTAATATTCATCAGAAACATTATGTTTTTTGAAAACATGCATTTCAGTTATACCTATGTTTAAATCCTATTATCGTTGAATTGTAAATAGGAGCACTGTAAGGTGAAAATAGGAAAGTAACATTTTAACAAAATCATGTACAATTCTGTTCGTTTGCTCATCAGAGCACTTAGAAATCTCGTTAGCTTTTTCAGTTGCAATTAAGTATTCAATATTTAAGAAACTATATTTTTTTAGAAACTGTCATGTATAATAATCATTTAAAAATAATAAAAGCAAGACTTGGGTTTTCGTTAACTTGTATTTATTTATGTTAAATATTTTTTTGCACAATATGTATCACATTTTATATCTATGTTTAAATCCTAACTAAACTTTCTATTTTAGTATAAGAATGAAAGAAAAACTGTAAGTTTTTATATTTCAGAATTTTAAGAACATAATGTGATTAAAGTATAAACACAGTATGGCAAATGTATTTAGTATTGTGAGAAAGTCTAATAATTATCCTAACTCATAACGATATGGATCTTTTGTTTTTACTTTAAAAATTATTTATGATTGCATCCATTCTTGACAGAGGCAATGCTTTCTTAATGCCAGTGATGAAATGCAGTATTGTTAGGTTTATCAATAAAAGTTTTTTCTTAAAGTGTGTGGCGCGTCTACCTTTCATTGAATTAACTAATCATTATCAATTTTACGTAGATAAATTATGCAAATATACAGTCGAATGATAAGACGTCTGATAAATGTTAAATAATTTTACATGAATATTTACCCATGAATAGTTTTGGATTAATAATCTTAATTCAGTTTTTTTTCTCACTCGGGATAGTATAATAGAACTGAGTGAGAAATATCTCTACGATTGAGAGTCCTTCCAGTATGGTTTTAACTTACTTAGGACCTAACCAAGTCGGCCTGTTATCAATATTCACTTATGGTACCATCTCTTATCAGCTACCGTCCTTTAACTCTCTCTCACATTCCATTATTCGTCTCTAAATACAATACAGTTCTCATCTTCAGTCTGATTATACCACGTTTCATTTTTAGAGGAAATGTTTTATAAATTTAAAAATGTATAATAGCATTATTCGAATAAATCCTACGAGTTATATTGGCCTAGTTTATATACAAATTTAATAATTGAGACATCAAATCACTTTTACTAAATTTGGTCAATAGAGTTCACATAAAAACAAAATATTCAGTACCCTTTAAGTAGAGGGACAGCAACTTAAGACAGAAAGTTTTCCGTGATAAAGTCGAATTTCAACGTTTTCAGAAGTAACTTCGGGAAAAGAGGGCAGACTAATTTCATACATAAAACTAGTTTAATTATTAACCGCCCAAGGAGCTATTGTTTTAGGTGAATGAATTTGGCGTACAATATCACTTTTCACTTTTTAAGACTTTGCTTCAATTTTAATTACATTTAGCTTAAATATATTCAATTTAATAATTTATCGTTTGGTTTATTTTTAATATCGGAAAAGTTTGCTATTGCCCATTTCTCGAAACTTTTGTAAGAACTTTTTTTGTTAAGTTTAATTTTTTATCTTTTCTTTATTTGCCCAAATGCTACTTTTATCTTCACCTTTCAAAATTGAAGAATGATTTACCGCAACAAATTTATGCTTGTACATGTATTTGATGAATTTTTCTTTGATTGCAAATTTATTTCTAAGAATAAGTGTTATTAAAATAAAACATGAATAAATTACCTGAGGTTCAAAATTACGAGGTCCGTCGCCACTAGCCCTCGTGTTGGTTCTTGTGTGACGTTAATAAAACCAAACCTAACTCGCTTGCTTTACTAATATATCTCATTTTCAACAATAATTATCATTCTGTTTTGAAGAGTTTGCTTTTATTTGCTTATTTATAATTTATATATATATATATATATATATATATATATATATATATATATATATATATATATATATATATACAGAGGGAGAGAGAGAGAAATATAAAATAAATATATTTTACAATCTGTGTCTTTTCGTTATAATAATCAAACTCCTAATAAAAGCAAGTACCTTGATATAAATTTTCTTCCTTATTGGGGCAATTTGAGTTGGGTGAAAAATTATCAAAAAAATTCTAATAATTCTAAGAGCCACGCTCATTTTAGGAGTAAATATAGTTTATTAACATTATGAAAAATTAAAGAAAAAGACTGACACACATTTCTGCGTGCTTTCACCTGGAGATTTAACCATCTAATCTGCGTTGAAGGTGGTGCTGCTGTAGCGCAGCGCGACAATTCCCGCATTAATCAGTGTGCACAAAATTTGGAATATTTCCTATTCAGTACACGATGAAGATATTTCTCTAGCATTGTCGATCTTTTATAAATCAAGTGATAAGATTTTTAAAAACATGAAATGGAAGAAACGGATTTTTTGAAATTAGAAAATGTGAAAAAGGAGTAAAAAAAGTTATCGAATGGGAAGAATAACAGTTTAATATTGTCTTTTTCTTGATATTTCATCGTTTACTTTAATTCTTATATTTAATTGAGTAATTTAATAATAATTACAAAAAAGCGCACCTTGGGTGTTGGGAATCTGTTATTTGCAAAACTTTGCACATAGAAAACATTTTATTATATTAAAATTTATTTTAATGTAATTAATCTGTGTACGCAAAAGTAGAATTATATTTTTATATTGTTAATCTGTTTAAGCAAAAGTTTTTTTTTTCTGGAATCGATAGTACTTAAAAGGGTGAAAGTAGTTTTTGTGTGTTAAGCAGAAAAGAATTTGAACCAAAGTTTTTGTGCTTTTATGGAGTATATATTTTCCATTTTGTTGAAAAAAAATATTTAGTTATTTATAAAATGGTCATTCAAACTTTAAGTTCGAAAATTGTAATTTAATTTATGAAGTTTTATTACAAATTTGAATTTTAACCATCTTTTACAACAAAGAACACGGTATTTTTTTAAATAAAACTTAAAACTATCTGTAATCTATAAATTAGAAAATTAAAAGCAAAAATTCTAAATGTATTTAAATAGTAATAAAATGGTTAAGAATTGCAGAAAGGTATATACGATTCTATATTTTATGCGTTATATTTTTGAAAAAATGCTTTTAAAATTCTCTCACAGAATTAATCCCAGATAACGTCATCCGTAAGAAAAGTGTATACAGATTACATTTAATGTCAAATGACGTTGATTCAAGTATTGTTAATTTGAACTCCGCATAAAGAAAATGCTACTAAATTATTTATGAATATAGAAAATAACATTTTGCAAAATACTAATCAAATTTGACATCTACTGAAATTTAAAAAAAGAAACAATTTACAAAGAACAGAAAGAAGATAACAGAAGTTTTATACCATATATTTCTTCTAATATGTCTCAAAATTAAATGATGTAGGTTTATAGATTTTTGTTCATTTAAATAACTTTTTAAAATAAATAAGTTTTTCAATATTTTTCTATTTTAATTTCATGTTTGAAAAGTTATGAAATAAAAGTAAAAGTTAATTTAGAATTACAATAATAAAATAAAGAAGAGAGAGAGTAAAACAAAATCTCTCTTGTAGAATTTCAGGCTATATTTGTCGATACTATCCCCAAAAATTGATAAGTGAGAGATGGTGAAGTTTTATGGCGTGAGAGCAAGATACAGCTATGCTGCGCCACACAAGATGTAACTATGATGTTTGAAAAGTGGAAAAAAGAAAAATTGTTTGAAAAGAAAGAATCGAAAATAGATAAAAATCGATAGCGTATCCCGAGGGTGCATCACCCATGTTTGTAACAGACAGTAAACGGGAAAGAAAAAGAACAGAATCGTACCTAGAGGTTATCATCACAATTTGATGAGCTATGAAGCTTTAAATTATGAAAAAATAATATGTTTTAAAAACTTTAATAATTATCAACTACTTCAAATAATAAAACTGTCATTTCTTCATAAAATGGAATGTAGTAAATATCCTTTAGCAGCATGTATGACAAACCTCCTCCTTTCTGAAGCATAAATTCTCTAAATTTCCTTAAGAGTTTTTAAAATATTCTCCTAAAAACGTTGTAAAAATTTTTAAAAAGTAAAACAAGTTCGAAAATGGTGTAAAGAATGTATTTTTTGAAAATACAATCAATATAAAGGATATAATCGTATTTGAAACTTTTTAATGCAGCAGAATTCGTAACTAATGTAAATAATTAATTTTTCAAGTAATGCATTTAATGCAAAATTTGTTATTTGGAATCTTTTTATGAGCGTAAAAATACTTTTTTAAAGATATTATCAATTGCGAAATATATAATTGTATTTGGAACTTTTCCATGAAAGAATGTATTTTTTAAATGCTAGGAATTATATATATATATAAGAATATTTTTGTAGCTGAGCTCGAAACTGAAGTAAAGGATTCATTTTTAAAATACAGTTATTAAAAAAGGAGAATGGTTTTATAAACATTTAATAAAACCACCCTCACACTTATAATCATGTATTTAAAAGTTGTGTTTACATTTATATTCTATTGAAACTGATAGAGACAATTATTTTATCAATACAGAAATGCTGTAATTTCTTTGCATGATCCTGTTACTATCATGTAAATAAACATTTCCCAACCTCTTTCCGCCCAAGTATCCTATTCTCTTCATATGTTTCACCCTTCAAATTTCAAAAAATGCTCAAATGAAATTAATTTAAAAAGTTAGTTTTATCATTGTAGGGTTTTTCTTTTAAAGTAAGTAACACACCAATTGGGTGCAAAGAAAAATTAGTGGGGCATTATTTATTTGTTGTGAAAATTAAGTAAAAATCGTGTACTCTTAAATCTCATTGAAGCATTCTAATAATAATGTTTTGATTTTAAGAATTTTTATTTTTATTATCCGAAAATATTTCTTCATGTAAGGTCAGCTAGTACTTTTATAAATTATTTTACATTTTTAAGGTAAGCTATTTTTCTATTAAATTATTTTTAATCAGATAATTTTAGTTAAAAATAGAAAACTACAGTTCATAAAAGAAGCATTAAAAAATGTAAGATTTGTAGTTTTTAAGACAATAAAACAACGAAATTAGTATTGTGAATTTATATTATACAACATTTTTACATAACTGATACATTTTGTAACAAATGCTTCAAACAAAAATTCTATCTAATCTTCTATATTTTCAGAACAGAAAAAAATGAAATTTACATTACTAAAAAAGTAGGAAAGCATCAGGCTTAAATGTTGCACCAAATGTAAAATAAAATATCTAAAGTTTTACATTAGTTAACTACTAAACTTTTTAGTTGTTAATACAATGTAGGTAAACATATCAGAACTGAAAGAAATTTTTTAGGAATAGCTTAAGAAATGTAAGATATGCTCTGGTTGTGCAGGTTTTCTCAATGGAAAGGATACATCATTTAGCAAATTAAACGAATTTATTAAAAAAATATTAAACTACAAAAGTGAATGATAAACATATTAGTGCTAATTATACAAATTAAATAAGCAAAACAGATTATTAGTAAGCATTTATTATCAAATAATCTGGAACAGTATTAGTTTAGTACTAAAGTGAGAGTGCTGAAAAGTTTTTCAAAAATTCTCCAAAGAATAACTTTCGGAAAGAAACCTTTCATGAGGTCATTAATGAAACTCTCCACCCACTTGAAGCAATGCAAGTTTTGTTAAGCCATTCTTTCATTAAGCCATTCTTTCATCTATCAATTATTTTTTGAATAGTATACTACATTTTGTTAATTTATTCATCTTGTTTTAACTTTATTCAAATGCAGTTTTCTCTAGCATGAAGTAGAAATGACTAGATTGTAAAATAACTTCATTAAAAAAAATCAAATTGCTCCAATAAAGATCAAAGGAAATAAAACAAAGAAGCTGTTATAATTTTTTAAAAAAAAATCAAGAAAAAGAATAATTGTTTTTTTCATAGCAATTGCAACCTTAAAAGTAGACAAATGAAAAAAAATGCAATTATAATTAAACTATATGTTTAAATAGCATTCATGGTCATAAATAAAACTCCCTACTCATTAAAATTTTGATTGCTTGGGAAAATATTCACCATTTGCATCATCATATACGTATTCCTTCGAAAAACAAAATAAATTAAAAGCTTGTAAATTCATAAAATAACATTTAGAAAGAGTGATACATCATCACGTATTGAAGAACGATTCATCAATGTAAAAAAATAGCATCTTTGTTAATACACATATTCAATGCAAAAGATCATAATATATGATATTTAATTATCACCATTTTCCACATTACCTAGGAAGCATTAAAGAAATTTACCCTTTTATCCAAATACGAAAGATGGGTTCTCCACTTGTTCTATATTCTTATACTCAGGGTACGAGCTCCCATCTACGCAGACAAAATAACATATCTGGATAGGAAACGCAGACAAAATAACATACCTGGATAGGAAATTCCACCAAATTTAAAAGTTTTTATTTTTTTGCTTTATTTCAGTGTTGTTTGTTGTGTAGATATGATTAAGAAGTTTATTGTTCTGTAAGTTTTCAGTTCTTAATTTGAATTTGATTCTGGAATTCATATTTAGATTAAGAAAACAAAAATAAATAACGAAATAAACACATTTAAGTCTTGTGTACTTTTTCATGAAAAAAAACAAATATGCTTCTCCCTACTGTCGATTTTTTTTCTAGATCCATTACTGCTTATAATTCAAACTGTTTTAATAAACCAATTTTATGAAGAATACGCTATTTCTGTTATATTTTAAACAAGATTATGTTTATCGAGTATTAAATATAAAAGTTTCTCTCTCTGTGTGTATATATATATATGAAGTTATTTTCCAGATTAAACATCCATTCATACAGTAATATTTCTAGTTTAAATAATTTTAAAAATTATGCAATAATTTTTTGGACTAAATATCTTTATACTAATAGAGCATCAAATAATTTTCTGAAATAATTATATAAAAAATAATTATCTGAAAAAGAAATAAATAATTATTACTGGTTACTACTCATATTAATTATTATTGGTAGAATTCCTGTAATTCAGGGAATAGCTATCGGCCAAAATGTTTTTGGCAGAAAATTTCATCTGAGAACTACACTGAACATATATACATTCAGATTTAATCTGTAAAATTTTCTGTAAGAATTCTATAAAGAGCATCTGATTATCAACCAAAAACAAGCAAAATACTTGGTTAATAGTTTCATGGACGCTATAAGTCATCCTCCCATTTAAAAAACTGAAATGGTTTGGTTTTGGAAGAATTTCCTTATATTTAGGAACAGACACTGAAAATTGAAGACATGAAGAATTAAAGTTACTCTAATCTATAATATGTAAAACCAAGTATAAGATAATCTGAATAAGATTAAGATAATATGAAAATCTTAAACTCTACACAATTAATTGAAACAAATCAGAAACAAATCAAATAATAAAAGAATATTCAGAGTATTTCACAAGTAAAATAAATAATAATTTAGATTCAATATAATAAGAAATTCATATCATGATGCTGAAATTAAGAATCTGAATATTCCACAAGTTTTAAAAAAGTAAATCTAAATTTTTCACAAATAATCAAAGTATTAATTTATATTAATCAAAAATTTTCAATTTTATGAAAACTATATTACCTTTCCAGAATATATTCAAACTCAATTCTCAAAATAAAAATCTAAATACAAAAAGGTGCTAAAATAGAACACTATTTACTATTCAAACATAATTTAATTTTTATATAAGCTGAAATGAATTTTAAAAAAGTGATCATCACTATTGAAAAGTGGAACTTCCATTTTTAATGTTCCACTTAAAGTCTCAAAGAAAGGAAGTACAATTGATGACTTTTTGTCAATTTCACTTTCTTCAAATTCTGAAAGAAAGAAATACATTGTTCTTGCAGAGCAGTTGGTTTATATATTTCCTACAAGATGGCGCCATGAAATAAGAATTTAAACTTGTAAAACATTAGATAGATATAACTACATATGAAAGTAAAACAGTTATTTACAATAAAATATATGATAACAACTTGTTGCCGACTATTATAACATCAATTCTAATTTCTAATTTTTGAAAAAAAAATTAAATATTAGAAAACAAATATTCCTTTTGTACATTTCAATGTTTTTCGTAAGTTTTACTACCAAAATTTTTATTAAATCTTGGAAGGCATGCAGAGGATGAGAATACGATAATATTGTTGTTTTTCTTACAGGTAGAGAATTTACCTCATAAGCATGGGTAAAAATTATTTGAAATGCTGATATTTTTAGATTTCGAATTGAATCGTTTTGAGCCACTTAAAATGTATGAATAATTTATAAAGATGAAGAGTTTGAAATAAAAACTTACTTGAAAAAGATTTTAACTTCACCTTTTTAGTGTTTGAAAGAAGAGAAACCTACACTATTTTCCTCGTAAACCGCAGGCTCAAAATTTGCTATTGACAAAATTCGCAGTGGGAAAAAAAAAAAAGCGAATTGCTATCATTTCGTATTATGTAGATCTTAGTGATCATAGAGTGTCAATAGTTAAAACTACAATCAAAACTAAACTGTTGGAATAGAATACGAAATTTTAATTTAAAACTATTATGCAATAGAACTTAAGTTTCCTTTCAAAAACATCATTGTGTAAGAATAATACGTATCGTTGTTTAAATATTTTTAACCATGTAATATTTTTTAACTTTCTCATAAAACTATTTTATATATTTTCACTGTTGAAAAGCTCATTTAACACTAAAACAGGGAGGGCAACTGGATATACATTAAATTATCAAGTTTAGTGAACAATGAAAATATTAAAATTGGCTTTGCTAATTCTATTTTAACATATGCTAACGTTTTTTAACAGATTTATTCGGGATTGAAAAGCCTTCAGCTTTGGCAGCGAGCTCATTCGACGATTAATGTTTCTGGTCTTTTTACTGCATAGCCATCATCTACTTAATCTATATCACCAGTACACCAAAGTAAATTTTAATTAGCTTAAAGTAAGAGTAATTCCTAGCCCCGGGCTCCACAAAAACCATTCCTATCAAGGATTAAAATAACTTTTTTTAAATTCCTATTGTATTTTACCTCCCCAAACAAAACATTCCAAAGTTCAAGAATTTTGCCATTGTTAACAACAAAAATAATATAAACAGTCAAATCCGCCATAAGAATCAATTGGCAATAATCATGATGCATTTATAATATCGTCAATATTTTGAACCTAACACCTTGCTTCTTTATTTTATACCCATGCGTTTTCGTTGACACCATTTTGCTTCAGTAATACGGTTATTGAGATGTATGGACAAGAAAAAAA
>BMAW01125388.1:94021-115580 GCA_019974015.1 Nephila pilipes | reverse complement strand
CAAAGCCAACTTCTATCGAAATATATTATAAAAATATGTGGGGGGAGAAGATCTCCCCCCACATATGTTATTATTAGGTCTATATAGACATAAGCAACAACATGAACGGTTTTACATCTGAATTTCTCAATATATGCTAAATGTTTGCGTCGTAAATTATTGACTCTTATGGAAATTAGATCCTGTAAATGAATCCAGGGATTTATTAGAATTTAAACCATCCATTGCGAGTTCCCTTATTTTTAAAGGAGGTAGTGCAACTCAGAGCAAAAGGAAAGGCAGACCAAGTACATTGCGGGACCCACCAACAAGGAAACGCATAAAAGTGCAAGCTCCAGCTGAATTTAAAAGAGATGGTAGTAAGCACTATCCGGCTAAAACTGAACCGGAATATGCTATATGCTACCAAGGGCCACTTATCTGTCTGTCCCAGGAAAACTAGATAGAAATGTGTTCGATGCAAGAAAGCACTGTGACCTGAATGCTTTCAGACTTTTCAATCAAGATAATTTTTTAATGTATATCTAATTGTATTTTATTAAGTAAAAATTACAAAAATATTCTTTAGAACTTTGAAATAAATATTTTAAATTAGCTTAAATTTATCACCTGTCTATTTACTCTCATTTTTCTAAATACACTTGTTTGCAACCTTTGAAACTTACAAGCCTCATACAGGGATCCTAAAATTTCTCTTAATGGGAAAGAGCTAATCAAATATTTTTTTGCTTCAGAATTTAAAACAAGAATTTAAATATATTTATTCACAGAATGATTTTTTTCGTTAAATTTTTCCTAATTCCTGAGGAGAGGGTTAATGATTATCTATTGAAATTTACACATTTATCATTTACAGAGTTGAAATATTCATCCCTTGACAATTAATTTTCCAGAACAAGTCAAGGTTTTCACGTCTTCCATTTTTAGCTCACCGTCCCTTAAAACATCTACACTCCTTTTTTTGGAATAGTTTCCTCCTTTCATAACACCGCAGTTGGAAGAATGATAATCAATTCACCTCCGAAATCTGTTCTCTCAACACTGCCAGTTCTTTGATCGCTGATGGGAAATAGTGAGAAATGCCTTGCGGTTTCGCTCTCTCTGCACCTTGGGGGAAGATACCTATCAACCGTATGTAAATGACTAAATAAACAGAGCCAACAAATACATTAGGTTACGCAAAGCATCCATATGTGTTGCAATGTTATGTATAATTAAAATGTGTACAATGTGTGGAAATGTCTTATAATGATTTGAGATAAACCGAAAATCACTCATTACAAATAGTCTTTCAGAAATTGCACTTGTCTCCTTGTGAAGTTGTCTGCTTCGTTCTATCCCTTATCATCCAAATATTAAATATAGCCACAATAAATTTCAAAACTGAACATAAACTGTTTTTACAATACATAAGAAGTACAGGGTAGCTCAAAAGTCATTAGAGTAACTTAAAATGTAATACTATTTTATTTATTGATAATTCACATTTCATCTTTTATAAACAGAAAGTACATTTCTTGGAGATAAATTTCCTTCAATTTTGAAAATTAAATCCTTAATTTAACCATCATTTTGCTATAAATATTGATAGACATCTTTTTAATACTATAGTACATACCCTTTAATCACAGAAACTCATAAGTAGATATTTACGAAATTTATAGATTTGATGAAAATATTCCAGAAATTTAATTTAGTGGAAGTTTATGCCAAGTAGGTAAATTAAGTGTTCGAAAATAATTGTATAACATAATAGAAAAATTATTTCTTCAAACTTAATTATATTAAATAACAACTTAATCGGTTAATCCATAAAACTGCAATTTAGATCCTTTCGAGCGCTAATATTGATACTAATTTTTTCCAACAGTGCAGAGAATTAATCCTCCCTACATCTTAATAATTTAGAAATCTAAATAATCTAGCGACTTCTGAGCCACCGTATAGAATTAAGATTAAAAATTAGGGACTTATTTTCAGTAATGGCATTCAATCGGGAATTAAAACTATGTAATGTTTGTTCATTAATTTAACATTTTAGATAAATATAATTAAATTTAATATAAATTTATAGTTTAGAATTAATTATTGATAATATTATAAAAGTAAAAATTACAATTCTAAAAGCAGATATTGATTTTGTAGCATCGCTTTTCTTGAATTTTATCAAAATTAAAAAAAAAGAAATATTCATATTTTTACGTGCATTATTTTCTACTTTTCTATACTGAAATATTGTATGTATTTTATACTAGGTCGAGTCAGAAACAATAGCTGTTTTTTCCTTAAACATTTATTTTGTTTTCCTTAAATAAGAAAATTATATTTTTTATACAATCACCGATTTTATGTATGATAGTCTCTAACTTCTTCATAGTAGCTTATCAATCCCTTCCTGTAAAATGCAGTTGGTTTGGAATGGTTTGACAGATTGAATGATTTGCCCTTCAGAATTGTTGCTTTTTGCATTGGAAACATTTTGTTAGGATCAGAAAAATTAGTAGTCTGTCGGGAAAAGACCAAGAAGGTACGGTGAGTGTGGTTAAATAGACCAATTATACTCAAGAGTTTTTCTTGAATCACTATAAGAATGATGTTTATACGATTAACGAAGGCAGGACACTTTCAATGGAATTTTGCTGCCACTTTTCACTCATCATCTTAAGGGTGAAGAAAAACTGCTCAATATAACGTTCAGTACAAAACCACGTTTGTCACTGTGATTTAAAGTAGGTAGATACGAACAATAGGTTCTACCTATCTGCATTAGAAGTTATTCATGATTGAACTAATATATATATATATATATATATATATATATTTCCAATGGCTAGGGTTCTTTAGATAACTGGAGGTTATCACCCCAAAAATCCTCTCGCCTCCCAATTATCTCGATGATTCCGTATCTTCGTGGAGAACTCTATATGTACGCAAGTGGTATTTGTCCATAGGCACATTTTTTTTGACCCACAGGGGGCAGGCAGCTTCGGTAAGAATGCCAATGCGATACAAATGGGAAGCAAGGCAATCATGCCGAATAAAAAGACGAAAAGCAGCCACTGCCTCCCGTCTAGGTTTGTCAAGTATATCTAAAAGATGCGATCGAACTAATTTATCTACAGTTAAAATTAGCAATATTACAAATCGATAATATTGATAAATAAAGTTTATTCCAAAGGTTTCCTCCGACACGATATTTTAAATGAATTTGAAGTCAGCATCATTGACGATACATACTACGATAGTAGCTTAATAATTAATTTTCATTCATTAGATCTTTCGAAACTTTCAACAAAAATCAAGGATTGTTAGAATTACGCACAATAGTTATTCAGAATCTTTCACCAAAAATGTTTTCATCTTAGAGGTCAAGTTGTACAAATAACACATCAATCAATAACTCCTGAGACTAACCCAGAGATGGCGCTCGCAGTAAACCAGTAACCAGGTCTTTCTAGAGTACTAACCTTTGCTTGAAACGTGTCAAAATCTTAAGTCGATCGGACCAGAAACAGCTGAGTTATCGAGGTTGGAGTAAAGTCGTTTTGTAGTTTGTTTAAAAAATGGAAAAAACCGAGTTTCGTGTTCTGATAAAACATTGTTTTTTAATGGGTAAAAACACCGTGCAAGCGAAACAATGGATTGAAAAATGTTACCCGGACTCTTGTCCATCAAAAGCAATGATTTGTCGGTGGTTTGCCGAGTTTAAACGGGTCGTACCGACACAAATGACGTGGAACGCTCGGGTAGACCTGTGAAAGCCGTTACACCGGAAAATGTGAGTGAAGTGACAAAAATTATATTGAAAGATCGTAAAGTGAAGCTCCGTGAGATTGCTGAGAGGACACAGATATCATATGGAAGTGTATTTACTATCCTTCATGAAAAATTGAGCATGAAAAAGGTTTTTTCCAAGTGGGTGCCGCGATTGCTTTCGATGGAACAAAAACAGCAACGAGTCGATGATTCAGAAAGCTGTTTATCACTATTTACTCGCAACAAAAAAGATTTCTTGCGAAAAAAAAAAAAGAAAAAGAAAAAAAAATTTGAAAAAAAAAAAAAATTGGAAAAGCGTTGGAACGATTGTATCACCCTAAAAGGTGATTAACAAAAGGTGTTATGTTGATAAATAAAAAAAAATTTTGCAAAACAAATGTTGTTTTCAATGTTAGTCTCGGGAGTTATTGATTGATGTGTTATAGTGTCAGTTTGATCAAGGAGTTTTACTTACTAGCGGACATTGGTTCTTAATTATTCTTCCACATAGCTGGAAGTTCATAACTCCCGATTTTTACTTGTCATTAGTAATTATTTTAAACAGTCATTAGTAAATAGTTCAATAAATAGAAAGTCATACACTGATGATAATTAAATTGTTTTATACACATCTATGAAAATTCAAAATCAATCCATAACCTACTTTATACAAAGAAAATATCTCTATACGCATCTCATGTAACGTTTTGTATAATTAAAAATTATTTAAATTATAGAATCATTCGAATTCGAGTCTTTAAAAATCAGGGAAGATGATATAGAAGAGTTTAGTGACCAATAGACTTTGTGTTTGTGGTGATGCTGATGAAGATATAGAACACATTCTTTTGCTGGGAAGATTTCACGCCAGTGTACGAACTAAATTTAAAGTAGATTTCAAGCGTCTCTCTATTTGTTGGCTGCCTATTTTTTTCTGAACTCCTTAAGAGTTTGGAAAATCGTACTGTTCTATGTAATATTGTTTTTCATATAAATTTTTTAAATTTCTTTCCTGTTGTGATTTTACTTAGTTTTTTCAGCCTTTGAACAACATGAAGAGTTTTCCCTCCTTTGAAATGAAAGAAATCCCTTACTTTCTAGATCTATGGGAAGAATTTATACACTCAACTGATTCTGAAAACTAATATTACAAAGATTATTTATTTTACTGTAGCAATCAGATTTTCTTTTGGATTTAGAGAAGAGCATTGAACCACCGATTTACTGACCATGTGTAGTTCTCTTCTAGCTATGATTTGATCATTCCTTACATTTGTGAATATATTACTATTCCTAGGTGTATAAATTCTACTTTAACACTCTACTCTAACTAGCCTCGCTTTGCTTCTTATAATTACGTTTTATCAACCCTATTCACTGCATTTCAAAAAGTTAATCCAAATATTAAGTCACATTTCATCCATTGGGAAACCTTTTAAATTCAAGCAATATCATTCACAGTCTGAAAATAGTAGTTGAAGGGGGAAATGCAATAGAGTCCAAGTTATAAGCAAAATGATGTTGAACTGTAATATGTAATAGTTTGAATTTAGCACTGAAATGTGAAGGAATATTTCTCTTCAAAATGGTTGATGATGAATATGATTAACATTCCCATGAAAGTTATATTTTTGCAACATACCCGACTCACTTAAACATTAAATTTATCTTTTCAAAAAGAATTAATTTTCGAGCTTTTAGAAAATAACAAATGTTTATCAGATGATGTTATTTGAAATTCTTCAAATGAGGGAAAGAGAAAATAATTTGAGTAAAAAGTATAAAGTACGCAGTTTTTAAACAAGAAATTGATGGAAATGAATTACAGCATCAAGAAACTAAAGTAAAACCAGTGCTTAAGAAATTTAATTTAAGGGTACCAGGACACACAGTAGGAACAAAATATCGAATTTCAGATTCTTTCGCTTTGTGACATTTGTGTTTTAAAAATTATTTGTAGAACTTAGGATTTTTGCGTGCCTAATAATGATATTTTAATCATTTCATTGAACTATGAAAGTATTTTTTGGTCAAAATGTGTTACTTTTAGTTAGTTAAAAACGGGCATGATTTTCAGATATATTTGCATTAGTTTACCATTTTCAAAAATAATGTTCCATAAATATACAAAGTATATATTACTCCTCACATAGAAAATAATACACAAAATATAGTGAAGTAACTTTTTTAATGATATTAACATGTATTTATTTTGAAAAAAAATACAGAACTTTGTAATTTTGGAAATTTTAAATTTCTTCTTACTTTTTCATTGAAATAATTATTTCTTAAAATTTACGTATTAGGTAGAGAAAAAATATTTTAATTTCAATCTATGCATAAGTATCCTTTATAGAAACATAAAATATTTGGAGCCATATTATGTAATAGTTTGCTTTAAATTGCTATCAAAAAGCAAATGCATCTAAAAAATCATTGATCTTATTCAACTGAGAAGAAAGTAGCATTTTGACTAAAAAATTAGTTTCAAAGTATATAAAGAGAATAAGATATCATTGTTAGGCACATAAGATGTACAAACTTTACTAATCATTTGAAAAGAAATACACCAGAAAAACAAGAAGTGTCTTAGATATGGTACCGCACAACTCCCCTTATGTCCTGATGCACTGAATTTCAATGCTAATAAGATGAGTAAAAAAAGGAAATGTAATGATTTGAGACACGAATAGTTAATTAAGGAGACATGGTTACTCTAACAAAAATTCGTGACGTAGAGCCTCAAAAAATGATTAATCATCCCCTTCTTCCACGAAAAAAGGAACAATTTCACAGACAGTAAGAGCTGACGCATTATGTTTGTATAAGCCTTGTACAAAATGTATAGTTAATATTATAGTAATTAAGTTAGTGTTGAATTTTTGTATTTTGTGTTTTAGTATCCATTAATTATATATATATATATATATATATATATATATATATATATATATATATATATATATAGTCTTTGGTAATTTCCATAAAAAGTAGTAAAATTGGTTCAGTATAGGATTTATATTAAACTGGAACTTATGGACATATTTTATTTAATTACAAAATTACTATACATTTAAAGAGTATGTTTAAAATTTTCGTCGATACCCAAGTTTGACACAACGTTTCCACTTGCGTTAAGAGTTTTACGTTTTGACTGATAACTTAATACAAAATTTTAAATTTCAGCAGAATTGTGAATGTGTAAATACTTCTTTTGTTGCTGCTACTTGTCACGAAGTAATTAACCAGTTGGAACGAAACACGGTATAATATTTCACTGTTAACGCAGACAGAATTCTTAAATTTCTTTTCCACTGGTAATAAACGTAGCGGGAAGGTTTTGAGTAAACCCAAGATATATAATGCTTTCCATGCATTTGTGTGTTCCTCAGGGAAATAAAATGGGTGAGTTTACCAAGTTCGAAGAGCGGTCATCTGCAATCTTTGGAGGATTGCATGAGATGAAGATTGTAAGATACAAAATAGTTCGTTGATATTTTAGTGTTTCAATAAATGTTGCAGAATTTTAGTAATTTCATAAGTTTATAAGAATGAATGCATTGTGCATGGAAGTGTAAAAAGGATAATGATAATTACATATAAATTGCTACTAGAATAATTAACAAACTTATTATTGTTAGCAAATACAAGAAGATTTTTTTTCTCAAACGCATTGAATTAAAACACCATCAAGTATAAGTGTTGATGATTAAGAAATTTCTCCAACAAATTCTAATTTGTGTCAGAGAAAATTGTAAGACGCCTGAAAGTTTTTGTTAAATACCATGCAAAAGATGTGGTTTTAAAAGAATACTGTAAGGCACATGTGATCCAATTTTTCTATAATTAATACTTCATCATTATGATATTTAACTTAACAATCCAGTACAGGCTAAGGCCTTCTTTTCAAGATTCCTCTCAGATAACTTGCCTTTTGCTTTAGTCTTCCAATTCCTCTCCTTAAACACCTAAAGCTCCGATTCATCAGAATCAACCCACCATAGTTAAGGTCATTTATTTTTCCGACTAGTAAATGTCTTTGAAAAAAAAAAGATCTTTGCTGGATTTTTTTCATCCATTTTAACAAAATGGGATGCTCAGTTAATTCGTTTCTCTTTTAAACATTTAATGATATCAAGCTTCTTAATAATTCTATAAATTTCAGAATTAAAAAGTCTTCTCTGAAGCCCAAAAATAATTAAGTTTCTATAAGTGAAGTATATATGTTCTTTTGAAACTCTTTAGTGTCGTGTGTTGCTTATTTCTATTATTATCCTTTTTTTACAAAGTCTCCTCGATTCAAGTTCTTATTTTCATTCCACATGAAAAATTAAATTTTCACTGTGATGTAATTTTCAGGCCTGAATAAATAAATGGAAGCTGTCTTTTCCGAGTAAGGACAAGCTGCAGGACAGAAAAATGTAATTAAATTTTGAAGTTATAAAAAATGTTTAACGAGTAATGATACCATTATTAATTTTATAATTGATCAAACATCACTATAGCCAATCAAACATCACTATTTGGCATTCTATAGCCAAATTCTCTCACATTGAAGCTCTGAGATACACTGATAAAAATATATTGTGCGCAAATAAGTATTTTGTTAGAATTGTCTTTCAAACTAGCACACCAGTCGTGATTGCAATTTACAATTATCAAGTAGGATTTGAAAAGGCTAGTATTATACTTTTTTATATGAGACTCTTCAATTTAATTATTCAGCAACACATGTATATAATTCTAGCTCTCATTTGAAATTTGCTGCAACAGATCAAATATCTTTCAAAGTTGTATGTGGAAACACTACATTGCTCCTTATAAGGATATTATATATTTATGATTCTCAAAGTAAATCTCTATACATTCGTATCTTGTATATCCGAGATCACAAGCTATATTCCTATCTGAAGCAAGAATCCATAAATTTAAGTTGCATCTTAACTAAAACAAACTTATATCAGTAATTGACTTAGTTATTACTGCCGCTATATTAAATTTAAGAACAATTAGATTTTGCAGAATTTCTGAAATTAATAAATTTATAAAGCGTAATTTACCACACTTATGTAATCTTGAAGTAAAGACCAAACTGAATGTACAAACATCTCACGAGGTAAATATCAATGTACGTCAGTTATTCAAGGGGTTGCCAATTAGCCAACTCATTTTGCTGGAAACTAAACTATGTAGATTTGATTCTTGGTAATTTTTTCTCCTTCATATATATACGACCAAAACAGGTATTTAAATCCGATGAAAATCCCTTAGCTGAGGATTCCAAATTAGATTGGTTGATGTGTTAAAGATAGATGCAGTGGATCAAGCTTCCAATCTTGCAATAGGCAATCTTGATGTAAGTGACCAATTCAAATTCTTTTGGAAAATTGGATTAATTACTAACAAATCCAAGCAAATAACTCCACAAGAGAATTTATTTTTTTACAAAATTATTCGGTAAATGATCAGGGTAGATATATAACCAAACTACCTTTCGGAAGACACTCTTTAGAAAACTTGCAAAACTGCTATTTCCAGAGTATATTCCATGAATAAAAAATTTGTGCGTGATCCGTGTCTTACATATATAAATACAAAGAATTCACGAAGAGACTATAAGCAGTATGATCATATGAGATTGTTCAGGAACTCGACTCTGATTGAAAATGAAAAACAATGATTTCTTATATCATCATTCAATCCATACACTGACTTATACAATTACTAAATTATGCTCAATTAATGCTAAAACTTTCTAACGTTTTTCTCATTGTTTATTTCAAAAATAATTAAATCATTTCTATACTTCTGAACAAATTCCAAATTATCCTTTTATTTATTAAATCAGGCGCTCATAAAATCTGCTCATAATATATATATATATACATATATATACATGAGAGTTTGTGTGTGTGTTCAATTTTAATCAATTTTAGATTCTATGAAATAGCATTTTATTCTGACATAGCTAAGACAGAGATACATCGACACGTTTTAGTTGGATCTTCTGATCAGCGTATGTACTGGAAAGAAGTTTAAATCTAACCATTACGTGAGTATAAGTTAGCCGCCTTTATGCTTGGAATCTCTTAAAATAATTAGTTTTTGTACCTTTTTCTAAGGTCTTAATGAATTACCATCTTATTTACGGATTTTTTTTTATTTCGAGATGCTTCAAGCGGCTCGAAGTGGAGACTAAATTTCCCAGAACTATAAAGTAACCTTAATATCGACCACAATTGATGTTGAAGATAAATACAAGACACTAAACTTCAATTGAAAATCTAATGAAGGAGCTCTTTTTACACTCCATATTGAAATAGAGGGATGGAATCCTGATTTCAGATAAGTTCTGTTAAATCAAAATTGAAGAATCACCGCAGTGGATTTGTGTCGTCCTTTTGCATCGATTTGTCTTCATAGATGAGACATGGAATCATCTGTACTCATCGAAACAAAACGATAATCCAAATAATGATTTGGCTTCGGTGACTCCTTTCTAATGATCCAAGGCAGTCTGATCGAAGGAGAAGGCAGTCTCATTGACCTGAAAAATTGTTGTGACAATTATTTAGAATTCGAAAACAGTCATAGACATTTACGTCTCTGAAAATGAAAAAAAAATTACCAGTAACAGTAAAAATACTTTGTGTGAATTATCTCATTCCTTGTTCCCATTCCTGCATGGGTGTTCTTTAAAAAGCTCTCTTTAAACGCTTATCTATTGTATGGTAATTACTTTAGTTTATAAAGGCCATTATCCTTCAGTATTTTACTAAAGAGAAATCTTAAACTCTAACTAAATAAATAAAGTTTAAAACTCCATTGAAAATCCGTAAGAGAAAAACAACTCTATTTATTATCTATCGTGAAATATGTAAGACTGCGCTCTCTCCTGCACACATCTTAACTCAGTTAATTATAGTTAATGTTCTTATAACAAAGTCAAATATTATCAAATCACACATTCCTATTCAAAAGTTTCTCGATTACAGAATATTCTACAACTATTATTCTTATCAGAAGTCACTTAAAACGAACATAAATCCAAACGATTATTACAAAAATTCACTTTTTAATTTACAGATACATACAAGTTGTGATAATTAAATAACCGCACTAGTCTTAAAAAGTAGCTTCATTGAAAACATTACACAAATACCTTTTAGTCCCATTCAACGTATTCCCCTTCCCTATCAATACGTCTTTAGATATGAATTTTCCACTATTCAGAGCATTGCTGCAGGTTATTAGGTGTCACCTACTTCAGTAAGTCTTCCGTTTTTGCCTTCACGCCTTCTACAGGCTGGAAATTTGTTCCCTTTAGTGCATTTTTCACTTTTGGATACTGATAGAATTCCATGGTGCAAGATTTGGCAAGAACGGTGGATGCTTGAGCACAGTAGTGCTTTTGTTCAGCAAGAACTGTTTCATAGGGAACACATTGTGTGCCGTCCCGCTGACTTGGAGCTTGATTTTTTGGTACCAGTTTTGCAAAAGCTTTCGTCATATGCAAATCCTTGGTCAACATTTTTCTTATTGTGTCTTTGTCTATGTTTCTAATATCTGACATCATTCGAACTCCCAAACGTTGGTCTTCATGTAAGATTTTATAATTTCTTTTCATGTTTTCATCAGTTCTTGATATCATTGGTCGACTAGAAGGTTCAACATCTTCAACAAACTCCCGACCATGCGAAAAGCTTTTGTGCTATTCAAAAATTTGACCACGTGACATGCAATTATTTCCAATTGCCTCCTTAAACAATTGAAAACATTCAGTTGGAATTTTTTCTTAGTTTCAAATTTATGCACTGCAGAATTTTTAAGCTTACCATGAACGCAGCACTTCGACATAACAACGTCTTAATAAACCAAAGATGAAAAACAGAATGAACTAGACAGAAGGACGGAATATCATGTACCTACACCGAAAACATCAAATGCAACTACATACCATTCCCACTCTTCCACACCAAGCCCTATGGTTAGGGGATGTGCAGTACGGTTATTTAATTGTCACACCTTGTATCAGCTAGTCGTTATTGTCTGTCTCTCTTCTCTTTCATTTCAATTCTATTTCGCGTATGTATCACAGTCCTTACTTCAGTCCATTACATTTCTTATTAACATCTATTTTACCTCATCAATTTTCATTTGGGTTGCCAAATAGTAGTTATTTTATGTAATTTAAATTACCAGAAAGTACCCAAAGTTAATGAAGGGAAATTCATGACTAGCTCAATGTTGCAAATGTTTCATATATTTTACCAAAAATTTTCTTTTACTATTGATATAAATAATTAGGGCAACGTTACAAGTCATTACAACGTCAAAAAGGCAATTTTTCTTATTCAATCAAGTAATTTAGATTTTAATAAAAATGACTAAACAAATACAAAGCAGATAATAACACTATCTGTTTGAATTCTTTTATTTCTAAAATTTTCTTAAATTAATATTTTATTACTTGACTCTTAATATTTGCTTTGCGACATTGAGATGTTCACGATTTTCTCTTCTCTAATCTCGAAGTATTTGAATTGCATAAAATGACAATTTCTGCCCAACCAAAATGAAACGTGATTATATAAATTAGATGAAGATAAGAAGGAAAGTAAATTGAATTATAGATGTTGGTATATGAATGAAATATAATTAAAAGGAAATAATAGGGAGATGGAGGGTAATATATCAAAGTGACAGTTGTGTAGATTGATATGAGTCATCGTATTTAATCGTGTAGATTGAAGTGACTCCTAGTTAGAGAGTAAACCAAGTTTCATCTATTATAAACAAGAAGTTTTTTTGAATCGAAAAGAGTGTTTTGGTAGCTTAAGATTTTATTGATAGAATATAAACTCGTATTATGTAACTGAGTTAAGACAGATTCGAGTAAAGCAACCTTACATATTCCTCATTGACCATTTAATTAGATTTTAAAATGTTTGCAGAGTCAAATATTGAACGATACACGTTACAAATTTAACAAAAGAGAAAATATCTGAGAATTTTTAAGCATTTCAGCAGTTACACAATGAATATATTGAAAATTGATGACATTTGGATTCGTAATAATTATTCAAAACGCATTGTTGAACCTTAATCGTACAATACTTACCAACAAGTCGGTTATATTTATTCATAGTATCCAGAAACTCAACATACTTACTTCTGAAGCAATTAACTTTATAAATATTTACTTTACATGGTATTTAAAAGAAATATTTTGAATGCTTGTGATAAATTCTCAAAACGGATCACAATGGGATCTTATAAATAAGTAACTATTTTACAGGTATCCATATATTATCCATTATACTAAGTCATAGAGCTTTACGAATTTTGATAAGACTTTGAAAACTATTCCTATATTCAACACAAACAGGAACATTTTAGTAAAGTGCATTTTAATAATTATTCGTAATATATCTCAGTTGAAAGTAATTTTGGGAAATTTTCCTCAAACTTCTTAAATTCAAGTTTATTCACCATGCAAGATATAACTACGTAGCAATTTTTCAAAGTAAATTCTTACCAGATAGCTTAATGAATCATATTCTTAGCTTATCATAGAAAATTAACATATTAAAAGCGAAGGAGCTTTTAAATGTTGAAAATTTATACCAGGTTATTTAAATATTTCGAAAGATTATTATATAATAATAATACTGCACCCGCATCATTAGAGTTATTTAAGACTTAGTATGGAATGTACATACTTGCATTGTGTTTCAAAATAAACTGCATTCTTAACAACTATGGTTAGTTTGTTTTTATAAACATCGCACTTGAAGCAAAAGAATGGGCCTCATAGTTTTGAGCCTCGGTAAAGGGACGAGAACGACACCTGAGCTGGCATGCCCTCACCTAGCTTCCCCACCATGTCAATCGGAGGACTTTGGGCCTTGACAGATTTAATGTGCATCAATAGGTTATACGGTGGATCTATACTGGCCTCAATGCTTGAACCTACGACTCGACGAAAACCGCCGGCTGTGAGGTCGATACCATGACCATTAGGCTACCACTTCCATATGAAAAATTATGTAAGAGTACCAATATTTAATACTATGTACGTAACATTCTTGACGCGACATTACATTTTGAGTCCTTGGGCTAGCAGGGGCCTTAAATTTGCGATGCAAAAATGGTACAGTTAAAAAGTAGTAGGAACGAAAATTTCATTTCCCTGAACTCTCTATTGATCAAGATGACGTATTAATTCCTTTTAAGACAAGTTAAAATTGATATAAAGCAGAAAATAATTTAAACAGAGATAAAAATAAATTAATAAATAAAGGGGGGGGTAGTTATTTTAAAGGGAAAGAAAATTTTGAAATTTAAAACAGATTTAAATATAAAAAGGATGAAAGATTCTCTTAATGTCTTTAAGCTTAACTATGTTTACTGAAAATTACAAAACTTTTAAATAAAACCATGATATTTTCACTTAATTGTAATGTTGGAGTTTTTAAGTTAATATATGTCAGTTTAACTGTGGACTATTGTTGCCTAATCCGAATTTCTTTGAAGAATGAATATAATGGTTTCTTTTTTCATTTGTACTCTTAATTATATGCATCCGTACATTATCTCGGTTTGACTTTCGTTATTCGATTTAATGATTCTGTTTGATAAGGATGCTAGTAGTAGACGTTTGGAAATCTGTGGCTATGCTTGAAGAACATCACTTTTCAATAGTATGGGAATGGATAGATGGATCTAGATGTAGGATGAATCTCTTTCATCTTCATACCTTAAGTACAGTATATATGACTGAGATCAGGATATTTGAACAACGGCAATTGAACTTTTCTCATTCTTCAAGAATCATTGTAATAAGCATTATGACAAACGCATTGTTACCGGTGAAAAGTACACGCTTTAGGCTGGTATAAAACATCGATACTTCCGGATGTATAATTAGATACCTAACAAATCGTTCGTAAGATGATATGTCTTGTTATACCATGCACATGAAATAAAGGGCCCACAAAAGTGGCTCAGAAACCTTTCCCCAAAATTGCTCACACTCCTGATGTTTTGCGGTGCTCTTTGTAGCGTGCATGCTTTCGCCAAACTCTAATTCACCCTTATGAAGTAACTTAAAATGGAATTCATCGAACCACAAAACATTTTTCCAATTGTCAACCGTCAAATTTTGACAGAGGGAAATTGCGATGTTTCTCTTATATGCTGTAAGCGTAGCGCGTTGCTTTATTAGGAAAAAAGTTCTCTAACGGAGTTCTCACAGACCTTTTATTTCCATAGCTCATAGATCCTGACAGCCTAGTGTTCATTGTCACAAACTCACGGTTGGCGTTATTTCTGTCTAGAATTTAACTCGAATCCTGAAATCTCTAAGTACCCGCCTTGTAGTGCATGTCAAATCAATCACGGCACTATGTCTTCCCATTAGAATGATTGTGTAGTTTGTAATGGGATGTGACAGCTCATGTTTGATCCTCGTCACTTGACCTAGAAAAGCTCAAAAGTACGAGACAGTCACCAATGGCCTTCGTGTTGTATGTAAGTGTGACGTGAATGAACAATAAAGCAATCAAATTTTCGTAAAGATTAATAAAACCATTTCATGACAAGTCCAGCTAAATCTAAAATGTCTGTGATGTATGGAAACTAAAAGAATAACATTTCATCTGAAGTGTCACTTGATTGTGTCTGCGTTTGGTACATTCTGCCAAATATCACTCTTTAAACAACTCTTGTAACGAATTTATCAAGTTATGATCAAACATTGTATGATAACAGTCTTTTATATATACCTGTTTTGAGGACATAAATTATTGTTATTGTTATCATTGTATGCCGTTGCCTGTTTAACGGTGCCAAATCAAATTTGAGATTGAATCATAGGTTAGTTATCACTGCTGCCCCATCCAGTTGTTGTCACTGTTTTAGGTCAAGTTATTTCCATCAATGAGACCTGGATTCATTATCCTACACTGGAAACCCAGCAGAATTCAAAACTATGGGTAGCTTTTGGTGAATCTCTTTCAAAGAAGGCGGCGAATAATATCTGATTGACTAGTAAGACTATACAGACGATATTTTGAGATAAGAATATCCTGTTCACATGGACTTCATGGAAAAAGTTAAACCAATCAACGGTTAATATAGAAATAAGTTATCCTATTCATATAACTCATTCTTAGAAGTATTAAGAATGTAAAATGTGAATAGGATTTTCGAATCTCTCTCGAACAAACAATAATGCAAAATATTGATTGGTTTGGTTTCATTTCAATTAACGTCCCACTTGAAGCAACACGAAGGCTATTGGTGACAGACCTCGTAATTAGCAAAATATTGACAAAAGAATGTAAGTGACCCATGAATGTTTTTATAACACTTAGAGATTGAAATAGAATTAAACTTCCCTAAAATAGAATTAGAAAATTCCTTAAAGCACTTAAACTGCTTTTCAGTTACACTATGTTCGGACTGCTTTGGGATGTGGATCATTGCTGAAACACTAATATAAGAATTTTCATATGGTAATTCCGTAATAACTATAACTGCCCTTCACCTCCACCTATTCCCCAAGAACCTTAAAATGTGTCTTTTCCTCCTAATTGCTCAGAAGATTAAGCCGAATCGACGACCGGGACATTTCACAGTTCATTACCAGCGATTGTTCAGCGATTTCCGAGGCAGCGTTCTTGGTTCTGCTTTTAACCTGTTAATGGAATCCGACGGAGATTTCCGTTATGGTTTTAGCGAACTGTAGGACTCTAGAGATTTTGTTTCCAGGGGAATGCCTGGAATAGAACAGTGGAATTGTTGACCCTAAGTATGGATTGTTTGAAGAGTTATTTGGAAGATAATTAAACTAATGGTAAAGGCTTAGAGACTGATGAGATAGTTGTAATTTTTGTAGGTATCACATTCATTTATACTTTTGTATAGTAATAATAAAAAATAAATTATTTACTCCGGCAAAAGAATTAGTTCCTGTCCAAATTTAGTGTATAATGGTAATGAAAATTTTAGAAAAAGAAAATATCTACACTTACCTGTTTGCTTACAATTACCTGTATTTACATTTTAGAAGGTAATTGTAAATATTATATTTTCCATCTTATTGTAGAATACGGATTAAGTGACAGGTTGAAGATTAGTTATGACGGTTGGAATAACCCCATTTGGTGTTTATATTTACACAATTTATTATTCGAGTCGATTTGAGCAAAATAATAATACGTAAACAAAAAAATTAGTATACTCATATATCATGCGAAACGCATAAGAAATTCATTTTGTCTTCGGTGAATGAAAAATATATTTAGTTCCGAAGGTATATAATTGCAGTTATAAATAAAAATATAAATGTATAAGTTTGATACTAATTTAAGGAAAAGAAAGTTACATTTCTTTTGCATTAAGCGTGCCATATATATGAGATTACCATTCAATACTCTTCATAAATACATCTATTTACCTCTATCACGTTTCATTTAGTTGGGAAGGAATTGGAAATTTAAATATAATCAAAAATGAAGTTAATAGCATCCACTTAAACACGGAAAAAGTATGTTAAGGCATATATTGTATGATCAAAGACAAACTAAAACAATATCATACATTAAATTGTTGATCAAAATTGTTTGGAACTATAAGCAAAACAATTTTTACAATTTTCCTTATTTTTAAACAATTAAAAGTAATTATAAACATCAAACTGTAGGTTTATTGAAATTATCAGAATGAAAAATTAATGATTTTATGTCCTATTCACATGCATCCATGATAATAGTAAATAATTAAAACAACATACCTTTCACTATACTCTTGAGACCAGAACAAAATACAGCACGTTAAAACTGTGTAGCATTAACTTGTCACTATCTGATTTTTTAGCTGAATAGAGCTGTCAGTTGTTTCACCTAAAACATGTTTGATCTAAAATTTTCATTCACAAGAGTGATAAACTCTTTCACCTACATGTGACCTAGAGGGAAGCCTATATATAGCTTGTTTGCAATTACTCCTTGTTCATGAATACCCCGCTGGGTCTTTAGAATTATAATGAATTTTTATTGATTGTAATTCGGAATTTAGAAAATTCGTGAAGAGTTATTGAAAAGTGTCGAACGAATGAACGGAAATTCCTAAATGAATGCAGAAACTTTTATGAAAATATATTTTGTGTTTCTTACATAAGATTTTTATATTTATGAAAATCGTAACTGATTATTAAATATTTAAAGAAATAAGTCTAAATAAGCTACGAGTGTCTAATATTATTTGGTGATACATTAAAGGTAATGTTAGTATTATTAACCATTTTGTTTTTATTAATGTTATTTTTATAACCGTTATCGTTTCTGGTGTTAGTGTTTTTATAAGTCTTGTTACTTTATAATTGTTATGTTATTCTTGTTTCTATTTTGTGGTTGTTATTTTTATTCTTGTTATTATTTTTAGATTTCTTATAGTTATTACTAACACTTTTAGTTTGGTTTTTTATTCATGTCGCACTAGAAGCAACACTAGGACAATTGGCGACGGACCTCATAATTTTAATCCTCGGTCATTTGATGAGGACCACCCTTGAGCTAGCACCACCTCTCCTAACTTCCATACCACGCCAATGGGAGGACTTTGGACTCCTATAGATTTAAAGTGCATCAGCCCTGTCTACACGTCTTATCTTTAGTGGTATCAAGGCCCATAACTCAATGAAAGCAGCCGGTCGTGAGTCTGATGCCTTAATATCAGTAACATGTTCTAACATGTTGTTTTCAGAATATTGCGCCAGCGAAAATGCGTGAACATAAAATAAAGAATACATGGTGTTAGATTCAAATGATTGACATATGATTACATTTGTTTGTTTTTAAGGTATTTACATTACTAAGATATATTCATTTTTATATTTGATTTTCTGCTTTTATTTTAATATCCAAACGGAATATTATTCCCCATTTATGCAATTTAACACTTGCTCTTATTTTAATATGTATTTTAATAATGGATTTCCACGAGAGAATTGTATGATTTTATTAATTAGTTGTTATCATGGGCAATGTTTTCGTACTTCAGAATATTTTACTTGTGAAAAAAATACATTAGAAATTTGAAGAAGGTATTTTCTCTTTTCTTGTTAGTAATTGTTTCTTTGGATCCTGGAGCATGGAAGTAAGCTTAATTTGCGTGAACTAACTTTCATTTTGAATAATTCTACATTCTAAAAACTTTTCAGTGAAACAAACGTTAGTGTTTTGGAAAATGAAATTATTAAAGATAATTTCAATTATTTTTGTTACCTTAATAATATTTATTTATATTACATGACTTCTATTATTTTTTAAATTCATATTTTATTGTATATGTATGTGTGAGAGTGTGTGCATTTTTTTATTTAATGATTCATCTTTAATTTATAATATTTTCACTGAAAAAACAATTTAAAATTCTATTTTTCCCATTCTCTCACTTAAAAGTATGGCGTTCATCTTATTTGATGATACAGATCGAAATTATTTTCTAATTTACGCAATCACGCGATCATAAAATTTTGCTGAATATATAGTTCTCATGATTGAAGACATGTAGGGATAATCTCTTCAAGGTTACTGGAGGTCATGTAAATACCTGCACCTTATGCCATATGATCTATTACGATAAAGGGTAAAATAACTTTTATAAATAGAAAAGAAAGGAAAAATTCTCTCTCTTCTGACATTTTCTTTTCGGTATCGATGGCAGAAGAAAGTTGCTCATCTCCTGAAATTGTGTAAATTGCATCTCTCTTCTCTCTGTATATATATATATATATATATATATATATATATAATGTTTTACGCATATTCTTTTGTGACCAGACGTGATAACTGATTTCGTAAGAAATCAAGAGGCATCTTCACTGAGTGAAAGATTGTCATCAATCGCAAAATCACTGAGAAAATAATTTTCATTTTTCGTAATTCTTATTTCCATGAGATTTGAATGAATTAAATCGAATATATATATATATATATGTGTGTGTGTGTGTAGTAAATTACATGGTTTACTATACATTAGTCAATAGTATGGTGGTTGTGCATGGTTGTTTTGCTCCATATTGCAATGAGATGAGCAAAACAATTTTGTTTGAGTTAATAAATATAATTTTTTAGTTTTAATAAAACGATTTGAAGTGGTTTTACTAGAAGAGATTATTTTTAAGTTTAGGTTATTTACTTTGGTTTTCATGTGGTTTTTTTTTACTTTTCTTTATTTTTCTCATTCGTAATACTGTTTGTTTTTGAAATACTAATTATTCTTGGTTTGTACCTTTGATTACAAATTAATTTGGGAAACTGTGTTATTTGAATCCACAAAACACACTTTTTCTATTCCAAAGAATGAGGCAATATTTAAAAACAGTGTTTCCATTTTTTTATTTTTCATTGATACTTTTTTTTTTCTTTTCTATTGAGATTTATTACGTTTTGGGCAATTTTGCATTTAACTAGTTTAAGATTTTTTAATAGTATAAATATATTCTGCATTAAAATTATTATGTATAATTTGTATATGTGTATACAAAAGTCTTGTTTTTCATTATAATATTATATACATATTTGATTTAAAATTTGTGTTGTTAATTTTATTGTATGGCTATTAGAATAATATAAAATTATATTACTTTTTTCGCAAACTGTTGCTAGAGCTCGGGTCACACAGAATTACGTTTGTAATTGACTCAGTGTGAGATAAAATGCATCTATTGATTATATTAACCATAGAAACCATAGATCTTGCCATAAAAGCCAGTTATTAAACTAAATGTTAAAGTAAAATGAAACGATAAATAATTAAAATAGACAATAAAAAAATCTGTTCGGATATTAAAATAAAAAGAAAAATAAAAACAAAATTATTAAAATAAAATCATCCGCAAGAAATTCCTCTCCACAATGTAAATTTCCATTTTATCCAAAGGACTAAATAAATACCAGACTTGGGCTTGTGGAGCGCTCCGCGCTCCTGGCGCCCATGGAATTTCAACGTCAACGTCGTGAGTGAGTTAGTCTTTCGGAGTGAAAGCGATTATCTTGCTTGCTTTGCAAACTGCGTGATTTTGTTTAAACTGTGGAATGCTGTTTATTTAGTGCTGCAAATTTGTACATGTACGATTTTGTTGTCGTCTATGCTTCCTGTTTTATTATTATTTAAAGAATAAAGTACTATTTTTCTAGTATTCTGCTTGTCGGACTGTTCACCTACACACACCAGACAATTTTCATAACAGTATGCATCATTTATTTTATTTCTGCGCATTTTTTGCTGTCGCCATTTTCTCACTGCAACATTATAGCACACATTAAAAATTACAGGTGGAATGTCGTTCTTGCCGAGCATATAAAATTCCCTAATAAGGTAAAGCAATGAAATTATAATAAAAAGACACATATATAAAAAATAAGAGAACAATTAAAATTCAAAATCAACAAAAGAAAACATATATAGAACTAGAATGAAAAAAAAATTTGAATCAAATTTTATACTAAATGAATAATTTGAATACCCAACAAAACAAAACTTGCTCATTTAGACTGGGGACTGAATTGTGCGGTTAAAATGTTCTACTGTACCAACCCTCCCTCAATGCATCTTGATGGATGAAAATTGAATTACTCCAAAACTCAATTTGAAAATTAAAGAAAGTAAACAAGAAACAAAAAAAAAAAAAAAAAAAAAATGAAAGGCAAGATATCTCAATGGCTGATTTTTTTTTTCCAAAAACCAATATTTTCCAATGAAATACAATAATAATCTTTACCTAATACACACA
>BMAW01125388.1:39008-91021 GCA_019974015.1 Nephila pilipes | reverse complement strand
TGTGTGTATTAGGTAAAGATTATTATTGTATTTCATTGGAAAATATTCGTTTTTGGAAAAAAAATCAGTTATTGAGATATCTTGCCTTTCATTTTTTTTTTCACGTAATAACAAATTAACCACACATAAAATAGACAAATTTAATAACATTAAAAAATTCTTCAACAACTGTTTGGATCATGATTATCCATTAAATTTCTTAAATACTTATATACATCACAAATATATTAAACATCTTTGCGAATCGTGATCCAATTTCAAATCCCCCACACAACAATAGGTCCACAAAGTCGGCTTGTTAGTGGTCTAGCCGTGAAGAATTTATTTATTTACATTTACACAGCTTACATTTTTACTCACTCTCTGGACCGTTATACTCCTTTACCATACAACTTATTACCAACCAATTGTTTGCATCCTTTTACATTTTATTATCAATCAAACAATGATTTAAATCTTTTTTCAATTTATATGGTGATGATGCGTTATATTTTTTTCATTTTGAGTATGTGATATAAATCTTGAAGCTTAAAGAAAATTCCGTCTTACTACTCACATATTTGAATCTTCATTTCTTTGAATTTTGTAAGTAATTTTTATATTTTGATTTGTTGATAATTTTAGAATTATAGATTTTATTTTTGTAAATTTTATCGTTGAAATTTCTTGCATTTTTTAATCATTGAACTCTTTTGTAATTTGGATTTCCCAATTCAGCCTACCAGGAATTATAGATTTTATTTTTGTAGATTTTATCGCTGAATTTGCTTGCATCTGTTAATCATGAACTCTTTTGCAATTTGGATCTCCTAATTCAGCCTACCAAGTCGCAAAGGGGGAAGGTCGGTACCATTAAACTAGTTTAACCCCGCTTAATCGGTCCTCAGCCCGATATTGCTTTTTGACTTGCTGGGTTCCATATTTTCATTTATTTTTCTTTCATTGTTACATTTCTTTCTGGATTTTTGTCTTTTTAAATATTTTAAACTATTCTTTCATAAATTTTCAGTATATATATATATATATATATATATTTATATTAAAATTATAACCTTAAAACTAATACCGTAATTATAACGATAAAATAATAAAATGCACAGTTTTAGATAAGATAATGAAAATAATAAAATTAAGAAAATTAATTGCTTAAAAATAACAATACATTATTTAATAATGATTATTTAAATAATAATTATTTTCATTCTCATTTTTGAAAAAAATTCCGCACTCATTTTTCTATGCTCGAATAGAGAGACCTTACAACGTATTGAGGTACTTTAGCTAAGACCTTATGGAGATTATAATAATAATGCGCAAAATATTTTAATTACTACAAAAAAAATCCTTTTCAACGCCACATTTGTGCCGATTCTCCTAAATCCTTTGAATTCCTTTAATAAAACGCTTACACGGGAGCTATAATACTCGAGGAACAATATAGAAGACTCTTTCATGCAAGTCTGTTTCGAAATAGATTAGCTATTGAGATCGGAGAATCGGATTACAATAGCTGTGCAAGCAACATTAATAATTTAATACAATAACCGAATCATGCGCCGCTGTTTGCAAGCCAAATGCATTTCACAGATAGTTGAGTTGAGGTGTTGTAAGCAGCCGTAAGTATGGATGGAATTATAAGTGCTTAGATTGTTCCTTTTGTAATGGAACTTCTGAGAGATTTGTGATATTAACTGGATTTGTTTCGATGTCAGAAAATTTTGTAGAAATTTTAAGGATCGTTTCTGTCTATTGTCTTTAAAGCTATGAGCATTGATACAGAAATGAATGTTGCTATAATTGTGAGCCAGTTGTTTTATTTAAAGAAATTTTGAATTTTACATTTATTATGGTGTTATTACTACCCATAAATGCAAAAAATGGATAAAACTATGATGCGAACAAATATGTGATAAATCAATGTTTCTTTATTTAGGGTCTGAGGGATTTGGGACTATTAAACCTAGTAAGTTTTCATAAAATTTCTCTTTAAATTTAGAAGAAACAGAGAAGGGAAAAAGAAGATGCATTTACTTATCACTTATAATTTTTTTAATCAGTTAAAAATAAGAGTTTTAGAAGAAGATTTGAAAAACTCTTTGATAAACAATATAGTGCTATTATACAGTTGACGCACTCTGAAAGTGATTGGCCTATTGAAAATCATTAATTTGAAGAAAAAAACTGTTCATAAATTTTTACAAAAATTCTATTACAAATATTGAAGCTCTAAATAGTAATAAAATTTGCCAACTTTCTATTAATGTTAGTTCGAGAATTTTCGAGAAAAACCATTATACAAGTATATATCCGGATACTCTTTAAATTCTGAATATAAAATAAAAATTCATTTGAATAAAACATTTTACTAGACATTTATTATTGTAAGAAATGTATATAAAACTAAATCGTATTTTGAACGTAAATAACAAACTAAAGTCAGTAATTTTATAACAAATTTTAAGTAATTGAGATACATGAATAATTTTACATAATAAAAATTGTCATAAAATGTATAATTAAGTACGTAATATATACGATCCCATATATTAAAAAATAAGCATATAAATAGCATGTACAGAATTATACTGCTGTAAAAATATGTTTTTCAGATCCTTACCCAGATACAGACATTTGCTGTATTAATAATTATTAAAGAATTCCATACACCATTAGAATACCTTTCTACCTATTAATTTCCTGTAGAAAACACTTCTGATTTTTTAGTGATTTTTTCCAATATATCTTTTGTGTGTGCCATATTCGGAATGTTTTGCTGTGTTTTTTATTTATTTTTATGCGATAAGTTAAGATTCTCTTTCATTTGAGTATTCCAGAGATGGATTTTATATATCTGTTTTTGAATTTTGTTCGATAGATTAATTTTCGCTTTCAGTTGCTTATACCAGAGACGGATTCTTATGTTGTGTTTCTGTTTTGTTCTTTAAGTGAGGTTTCTGTTTCATTTGTGGATTCTTATGTTATGTTTCTGATTTTGTTTTGTTCCATACGTTAATTTTTTCTATTATGTATGACGTAATAAATATACGAAATGAATTCTATATTATGTTTGTATGCAGAATTTATTAAATTACCTGTAAAAACAATGCAAAATTTCTAGCAAAATTGTAAAACCAAAATTTGCAATTTAGCAAACAAATCGTTTGTTTGTTAACTTTTATTACTATCCAATGCTGGAACACGTCTTCAACATAGGATTGTTCATAAAAATATATTTTGGAAGTTTTCTGTTATAATGGACAAATACCTGCAAAGTTAATATATGAAGGATACTACAAAGTTATATCATTGATATTTATATTTTGAACAAAATTTTTATGCAGTAAAGTTTCCGAAACATATAAAATCCTAAATAGAATAATTTAAAACAAATTTTATGCAACGATATTGTACTTGTTTTTTTTCTCAACAATTAGATATACGAATAGAGCGAATCATTTTTCAAAGATAGGACAAAGAAAATATATAGGCTACAATGAAATTTGGTAACGTTTAGCATGAAATTCAATTGAAATTAAAAAGTAATTTTCTCAACATATCTATCATAATTTTTTAATTCTAGGATTACTTTCATTTTGTTGAAACAAGTGTGCATTAGAATCGTATTCTATGTAGGCTGTAAAAAGGTATGTTACAAAGAAATATAAATATAATATATGCTTAATAGGTTGATTTTTATTTTGTAAAGAAATGTTACAGAAATGTAACTTTTATTAAATTTAGGATGTTAGCTTAGAATTTTATAATACAATAAAAAGATTTTATACACATTTGTCTTAAGTTTGTTGGCGGATTAAATAATAATGAGTTTGGAATATACATATCTTAATTAGTAATTTATTTTTTATGTAAAAAACAAATGCAATCAAAAGAGATTACAATCAAATATTTTTATCTGCTCATTTACCAACCTTTATAAAAATTCGATCAAGTGTCATCAAAATTTTGAAACAAGTAATGTTCTGTATATTACTTACAAATGAGGTTCTAATGCTAAAATTAGATATTTCTTTTTCTTATTCCAGAAAACTTTTAATACTTCCCTGTATGATAATTTTAATGGATAAATATATAGAAGTAAGCAGGACAAAAAATATTACTTAATTATCATATTGTTGAATCTAAACATTTCAAATTCAAATATCTACAAGGAAAAAGAAACAAAAATAAATACGGATCATTAAAAATTGTAATCTCCAGTTTTTATTGAAAATAGTCACTCGACACAAATAAAAATAAAAAAAAATGTTGTCTGAAACCGCGAATAACAATCACTGAACACACATACTCGTAGATACTGTACTGTATTGCAGACTATTAAATAATAATAAAGATGACTTGTTTTCAGGACATCACATTTATTTGCACACATCTTTTCAAACATAAATTATGCACACAATTTCCACAAGAACATTGAGTTTACCTCTTGGAGCTAAACTCAATTTTATTTTTTTTTTGTTCGCTGCCAGTAAATTTTCTAAAAAACAAAAAATATGATCTGGTGTTGCCAATAGCATAATTTTATTTCTATGTAACAACTTTAAATATTAAAAAAATATATCTTAATAAAGAATATTGAAAAAAGTATCACTTTAAGCTTAAATCGTTTGCTTTTAAAAGTTGAAAAGATTATATTTTAGAAAAGTATCACATTAAGATTAAATCGTTTGTTTTTTAAAAATTGAATATATCACAATACATATATTTAGGCATTTGATTATTTTAACTTATAAATTGAATTCAAATACAGAAAATTCTAATTATATTTGTAAAAATAACTATAAACAACGCACAAATATTATTGCTACAACTCTTTAGAATTCGACATAATTCCTCAAGTCTCGAAATAATTTAGATAAATTTACCTGTTAACACTTGAACATAAACTTATAAACGGTCTTAATAAAATCATGTCATGGTATCACAATCTATAAATTTAACAGCTTATTATTTCGTAATTATGTATTTAACGTGCAACAAAGTTTATGTTCTTTAATCATATTCAGTAACTTAAATAATTAAGCCCTCAGGTATGCATTTACTTCAAGAAATTAATAAACAGAAATAGTTCCAAGCTGATTAAATTTTGTCGAAGTGTATCCAGCAGGGATATAATATACTCAAAGTATTTAAATGAGTAATTATTAAAGCACTGGCATAGAATAGATACGATACGTTTCCAATGGAGATAAACATTTGATAATTTTCAAATATTTGGAGAAATTGAAATTTGGTCTTACTATATTTTCAGGTATATAAAGTAGTTTATTTGTTAATTAAGACAAGAATTAAATTTTAAAAGATTATTCTGAAAGGAAATGAGTAGATTTTCCATTATACTCTATTCATTGTATTTACAATAAATATTAAACATATAATTTCTGAGGGATTTATGCCGTGTATAAATTTGATTATCCATTATTATCCTGAAATGATTGGTTGAGTTTCTGGGAAAGGAATATTATAGTTTCTTAATAGATGTAATATAAAATGAAGGAAAAAAAAAATATTTACATAGCATAAGACGAAATATATTAAAGAATCCCAATTAATGATTATATTAGTTCTGTGTGAAAAAGAAATTTTCAGTAAATTTTAAATATTCGTAAATTATATTTTATTATTGAAAATTGTATTTTAATTAGCAAAGAAATACTAGAGTAACTAAGACATCACCACTTAAAAATCCTGTAAAATTTAGCAGAATAACCGAAAAACAATTCTAGAAAGTTATAAGAATAATTTCGTAACGAAAGTAAATATATATATATATATATATATATATATATATATATATATATAAAAATAAATAATTGAAATTGGATTTGCTGATTTCATTTTAATAGGTGCCAACATTTTTTTTCTGTTAAGTTCTAGAAAAAGTAGAATAATGAAAAAATATTAATTAGCGTAAAGTAAGCGTGCTATTGAGCCCTAGGCTCCAAAAAAGCAATTACTATCGATGAAAGAAAATATAATCTTCGTAGTCATAACCCATTTTTATTTTCAGAAACAAAAAGGTTAAAAACTGACCATTATTGCCATAAAAATCAACTATTAATCTAAATATTAAAATAAGAGCAGACGATAAACTAATAAAGGGGGAAATAATATTCAACTTGAATACTAAAATAAAAGCAGTCGATTAAATATTAAATTGTATGTATCTTAGTAATGTAAATATACCTTTAGACAAACTAAATATAAATATTTTAAGGTAACCAATAAGGTTCAAACAAATTTTGCTTTAACATTGAATGAAATGAGATTAAGTACACAAATAAGGTATCACGTGGTTTAAAAATCAGTCCGTCGAGAGTAGGAATATCAATTGTTATAAAAGCAAGTCCACTGCTCACTTTCATTATTCGTAACTCCCACAGTAGCGAAGACAAATGGAAGTGTCAAAGGATCTCATTCTGTGTGGTTTCAAAGTGAGCTTATCCACGGCTACATCAAATCGCCATATATGTCAAGAGTTGGAGTATAGTGTTGTGAATGAATGTACTGCAAGGAATTGGCTTTAAAAAGTCAGGATGCGAAATTAGTCCCTATGGGAGGAGATTAGCAGTGGACGACTACACACCTTGGATGGCGGGTCTCTGCATACGGTCATTGAGGAGGACAGTAGTCTAACGTGCGGTGAACTTGCAAAGTTTAATGTTTCTGATGACACAGTTAGATTTTTTTGCACCTCTTAGGTAAGACGTACAGGCTGAGCAAGTGGGTTCCGCACTCGCTGTTGGAAGTTCACCAGAGAAAATGAGTGAATGCCTGTATGTCGTTGTTTTCTTGCCACCGTACCGCATCCATATTCAATCGAGTGCTTACCAGTGGCGAAATATTGGTCCTGTATGACACTCCCAAGTATTCCAAACATCGACTGTCACCACAGGATACTGTCCCACACTTCGCAAGACCACCTATATGCCCACGAAAATTATGCTTTGTGTCTGGTGGACAAGTCGTCAAGTGGTCCTTTATGAGCTGATAACAACGTACCAAATGGTCATTGTTAACCTGTACTCGCAGCAATTGGAACATGTGCAACAGGCATTGTAATAGAATGTGCCATCACTGATATACCCGCAATGGTATACTCTACCTTCATGACAACGCCAGACTGCATGTCACATGGTTAGACATGGATACCATGCAGCGAAACTTTGTGTCATCATCGTTATTCACCTGAACTTGTTTCATCCGATTACCACCTCTTCCACTCTCTGGACAATCATTTTCGTGGAAAATATTTCACCAATGAAGCAGACTTGCGCCAGCACTCGCAGACTTCTTTGTGTCCAAATCCCTAAGTCTTACTTCAAAAGTATTGCACAGCTGTATACACGTTGGCAGAAGGTGCTAGATGTCAATGGCGATTACCTTGAGGATTGACTATAGGCTATACTCTCTGTAAATCACCATTTTCTTTTTTTACATTAAAAATAGCAAGAACTTTAGTGGTTCCCATATATAACCATAATGTCTTATAAAGTCAATATTTTGAACTAAACACCATGTATCCTTTATTTTATGCACATGTATTTTTGTTCACGTCATTAACTCAAAACAATCCTTGTTCAAAGGAACACTTTCCTTCAAAATGTGTTAATTTGTTCCAATATCATACAGAGCTATTTAAAAATAATTTTAAAAGAAAATGAAATGTTATCATTGTATATATATATATATATTTGTACGCAACACTTATACAATAAATGAATTTTTAAACATACAACCAATAAATTGTGGAAAAGGCACGCTTGCGACCATTGCAATGAAAATGCAGCTAAGTAGAAAGATGACGCATATGCAAATATCAGCACAATGACATTTAAGGGGACGTCATGGTACGCAAACGATGGGAATGCTCTCGCTCATTGCCAATGCAACTTAAAAAGGAGGAAGGGCACATTTTCTGACATTTCTAGCTAAGGAATATGGAATATAACGTTCTTATTGGCTGCAAGAAATAATCAGATTACCTTTACATGAATGGAATAATCTACAAACTTGAAGAGGGGCGTAGTTTCACGAGTGTTGCACAAGAGTTTAAAATTGAGTAAAGTGTAGTTTCAAGAGCTAGGAAAGTCTTCCAAATAACAGGCAAAACTATAAGAAAGGTTTTCAGTGGTCAGGCGGGGAACGCAATGGCAAATGATGACCGGTATATAATTCTGCAGGGATAAAAAGACAGGAACCAAACTTTCGAAATCAATTCTCAGCAGCTACGTACGACAACCGGACGACATTCATCCTCCTTTTCTGAGGTTAGATATCTTCATTATGATTACCTATTCGCCCATTGTACTGAGAGTTTCACACCATTAACAGCAGACAACCGCCGTTACAATGATCATGAACTAAAGGATTGGATATCGCATCAATGAATTCACGTTCTGCTTACGATGAGAGTCGATTTAGTCTGAATAACAATTCTCTCCACTAGTTGGTAGGGAAAGGGGTAAGGGCACGGTTTCAGTCTACTAACATCAGAGAAGGAGACTGTTCTGGGAGGAGGTGCTGGAGTACTTGGGGGGGAGGCATTAGGTTGAAGGAAAGAACAGAAATCTATATTTTCTGCAGCGGCTCACTTAACGAATATCGTTACAGTGATCAAATTACCTTCCAACACGTATGTTGAATGCGAGGTACCATTGGTCCAGATTTTATTTTTGTAAATGTTTACACGGGACCTCTGCTGTTGAGGAGCTTCTAGAAAGGGATGGTATCTGCAGAATGGATTGACCAGCATGCTCTACTAATTTACATATGTGGGGTGATTTGGGTTGATAAGGGGCATCAAGATCATAATTTCCAGACAACACTATACTACTAAAACAGATGCTCTTTGAAAAAAGGTAAATCTTATCTCAAGAACTGATGGATAATTTGGTCCTGGATATCAGCAGCCTATGTCACACAACCATTGGAGTTAGGATAGGTCCTTTCCCTTGCTGGATATTTTTGTTAGTTGTTCTTCCGTATGGCCAGGCAGTGTTTTTTACTAATGATATTCTGTCAATAAAACTTTTTCTTCTGCTTTTCAATAATGTATATAGACAATTAATTTTTGGAATTCTACGTATTCTTGAACTTTTAAGTACTACTATGTACTTCTGTAGCAAAAATCTTATGTCAACCAGTTGATTGATTTTTTTTCTTTCGAATTATGGCACACTCTTAAAAGTTTCTTTAAATTTGCACACTAGTGCATCACTTCAATATATTAAAATCATACTAGACTCTCTCTCTCTCTCTCTCACACACACACACATATATATATATATATATATATATATATATATATACTGAAAATTTATGAAAGAATAATTTAAAATATTTAAAAAGACGAAAATCCAGGAAGAAATGTAAAAATGAAAGAAAAAATAAATGAAAATATGGAACCCAGCAAGTCAAAAAGCAATATCGGGCTGAGGACCAAATAAGCGGGGTTAAACTAGTTTAATGGTACCAACCTTCCCCCTTTGCGACTTGGTAGGCTGAATTGGGAAATCCAAATAACAAAAGAGTTCAATGATTAAAAGATGCAAAAAAATTCAGCGATAAAATCTACAAAAATAAAATCTATAATTCTAAAAATTATCAACAAATCAAAATATAAAAATTACTTACAAAAATTCAAAGAAATGAAGATTCAAATATTTCAGTAGTAAGACGGAATTTTCTTTAAGCTTCAAGATGTATATCACATACTCAAAATGAAAAATTGTAACACGTCATCACCATATAAATAGAAAAAAGATTGAAGTCATTGTTTGATTGGTAATAAAATGTAAAAGGATGCAAACAACTGGTTGGTAATAAGTTGTATGGTAAAGGAGTATAATGGTCCAGAGGGTGAGTAAAAATGTAAACTGTGTAAATGTAAATAAATAAATTCTTCACGGCTAGACCACTCACAAGCCGACTTTGTGGACCTATTGTTGTGTGGTGGATTTGAAACTGGTTCACGATTCGCAAAGATGTTTAATATATTTGTGATGTATATAAGTATTTAAGAAATTTATTGAATAATCATGATCTAAACAGTTGTTGAAGAATATTTTAATGTTATTAAACTTGTCTATTTTATGTGTGGTTAATTTTTTATTACGTAATAAAAAAAACCAATAAAATATTCCTATAAATAGATCTGAGTAGATTACTGTTCCAAAAAGGAATTTTGATTACATGGAATTCGAATCTTTCTTTTTTATCATAAATATTACTAATTAGTCTATTGTCAACAATTTGCAAATCAAGATCTAGAAATTCTACTGTATTGGAATTAAGATTAGTTTTTAATAATTTGAGATAATTAGGGTAAAATGAAACATTTGGTTTAAATTCCTCAGTTTTACCTAAAAAATTAAATCATCTATGTAACGATAAAGAAAGTAAGAATCATTATCAATATGTTGTAATTCATAAAAATGTAAATAAAAATTGGCGAGACAATTACTAGCTGGACCTCCCTGAGGGAGACCCTGAATTTGCTTATAGAGATTGTGACCGAAAACCATAAAATTAACTTGCATTACAAGTTTAATCAGAGTATTGAATTTTTCACGTTTTATTGTTTGATTAAAATGATATTTATCGGATAAAATTGCAAGATCTTTAATTAAATCTTGAATATCTATTGAGTTAAAAAAGTTTTCAAAATCATACCCATGTATAGAGAATACCTCTTGTTCCTTCATGTTCCTGACAATTTCGAAACTATTTTTAATAATAGTAGTATTTTCAATATATATATATATATATATATAATTATTAACACTAGTAGTGGTGCTATTTATACCCATGCAGAATCTTGGTTGTACTAAAGTCAATAAGGTTACTCGACAATTCTTCATTACTATGTTCCATACCCGCTTGATAACTTTGTGATAGAAGTTGGAACTTTTCAGTTATTCATTAACTATTAAATTTGTAAATATTTAAACCAATATCATTTTTGTCAATATAAGCAAAGGGTATTCTAGTTGTACCATAATAATATAATAGAAAATAAATAAATGATTAAATTGTTCTGGATTACTTGCAACATACTCATCTGACTCAGTTGAAGCATGATATTATGCTCACGCATGCAATTAATCCTTCAATTTATATATATATATATATATACATATATATATATACGGTAGTGGCCAGAACTGTTGACACGTTTGGAAATTTCTATGTTTTTGAATTTGTATGCGTATAGAAAATGTAACGTTTCATAAAATACAAAATCTTGCATAGCCTTTAAAGTAAATTTAAAACTGAATTCAATAAAAAAAAAGTTTAACATTTGTAATACAGTAGCAATAATTATCTATGTACTTTAGATACTGATGATTTCAATGAGTTATCAGTACTTCAGTGGTTAGCCTTTAATTTTTATTATAGCTTCACATCGATATTTCGTTGAGCGGACGATAGTTTTCAACACTTCCTTTGTTATTACATGATGCCAATAAGAACATATAGTCTCAATTAGTTCCCTTTTATTTGATGGGTGCCTCATTTGGACAAGAGTTTTCAAACGATGCCACAAGCTTTCGATAGGTTTTAGATCAGACTGTTTCCAGGCAAGGACAACAATTCAATGCTCTTTGTACAAAATCATCCCTTCGATAATTTTTCTGTGTGGCAGGGAGCAGATTCAGCTCAAAAATAAATGAAGAAGTTTTGGAATAGAGATCCCGGATGGAAGGTAGAAGTTTTGGTTCTAGAATAGTGTCAATGTATTTTCTGCCATTCGTCGTCCCATCAATAACATTTAGGTGACTAGTACCATATACTGACATGGATGATGAAATCATAAGACTAAGTGGGTTCTTCACAGTTGCCTGAATACAGTCAGAATGTAGCTCTTCTCCTATTCTGCGTCTTTCATATTTTCGCCTATCACAACCGAATAACGATATCTCAGTTTCCTCCCTCCATATAATTTGTAACCACTTATCATCTGTTCCAATTAATGTGTTTCTTAGTCTTATATAATCGCTTTTAGCCCTTCTGTAAATTTAAATAAGGCTTTTCTTGTGTAATTCTATCTCTTGGTCCAATATCATTTAATCTTCTCCTGATTATTCTGGAACTGACAGAAACATCAACATCATTTAAACCGCTTATGATGCCCGTTGTCCACATTCTTCGATCTTTGAGACATAGTAGCTTTATTCCTCTGTCATCAAGAGATGTGGTGTACCTTTTTAAGTCTTTTCCTGCTCTGTGTGTCACTGAATGCTTCTCCTGATATCATACACAAAACTTTCGAACTCCAGAAGTAGTCACTGAATCACCCATCATCTTGTAATTTCTGCATAGGAAAGACCACTTCTCGCAACACAACAAGCTTACATCGCTTTCTAGATGTCCAAAGTACTCTTTATTTGATGCCAATGCTTCTTGATTAATAATAGCCCTTGTGTTGCTTCTAGTGTGACGTTAGTAAGACGATACAGACAAAAGCGAAATCTTCTTGACAAAATATTTAATTATTTTACAACAATTCCTAGTTGTAATTTGATTACATGAGAAATATTCTTCGAATTCTACAGAACAAAGCAAAATAATGACTGGGTCCAACTTTAAACATGATATCAGCTCCTACTGGCAGTTTCAAACATTTGTTTGGTTCCCAGAAAAATAAGGGGGATTAACCAGAAAAGTTAAGCATTACAAACCACTATATAACCGTGTTTGTTTTTTAGGTTAAAGTAACGTATACCTTTTTTTGTGTTGCAAATATTTGAATTTTGTTTTTTGTATTAAGTTCAGTATTAAATTAAGATTATCTTTGAAATGGTGTATACGACTTTGCATTTTGTGAAGCGCAACATATTTTATATAAGTACACAAAATTCAATGACATAAAACTTTCCAAAAGTGTCCGCAATTTTAGCCACCATTATATATATGTATATAAATATATATATATATATATATATATAGAGAGAGAGAGAGAGAGAGAATAAATTATCGGATTTCTCAAAAATTATGAGCTATAACTCGATGAGTTTGAGTAGAACAGTGCATATCGTTATAGTCCCTAAAATACAAGGAAAGAAGTAAAAACTTAGGTAAAAATTTAGGCTTATGAATTCAATATGAAACGTGATTAACATGGATTTGTACAAACATATCACAATGTGATTTAATGCTGGCAGTGATAGTGTTAACCAGAGCTCAAGGAATTAAGTTCCTCTGCTCCAGTAATGCGTTTTTTTAGAGTTTTATATCTCTATTAGGTAGATATATCTGTGCGATTGTTTTCCCGAGGTAGTCTCCTAAATTCGCGATTGAATTCAAATTAGTAGATTTTGCTAGCAAGGTATTCTCTCAATGTTTTTCACTTTCATTTAATTCGTCAACTAGATTTGCTCATTAATTTCCAAAATTATTTGTTCTATTCCTCGTACTTTCGACTTAATTTTCCTAAGAGTTTTCCAATCTAAAAATTTTGTGTTATGAAAAGGTTTAATTATTAATCGTTTCTGGAATAATAAAATTAAGTTCTCTGAAACCAGATAGCATATTCATTTTAACTTTTATTTTTATCTGTATAGCAAAAAAAATCTGTTGAATATCTAAATACGGAAAGTCCATAATGTTTTACTTCAACCCTTACTCTTACACCGGTTGTGTAAAGGGGCTGATACATGTTAAATCTGTCGAGATTCCAAATCCTCCAGATCACATTATGAGGAGATTTGAAGAGGGGCGTTCCAGCTCTTGATTACGTCCTCGTACTTGATCAAAGCTCAAAATTACAAGTTCCGTCACCAACAGCATTCGTGTTGCTTCTACTTTCGTCGTTAATATGCGATCAATAAATCAATTAATTTCGCGATTTTTCTTCAATAACAAATCATTTTAATATACGTATCAGCTATTACATGCTTCGTACAGTTTGTAATGAATTAAAAGGAAAAATCCGTTTATATTCAACTTAGCTGTTTTATTTTTTGTTTATCATATTAAAAATATTCATAATCTTTAAGCGGGAGTAACATATCCTGTAATCTATACTTAGAAGCTGATTATGGGAAAAGCTAATCTAAATGAATCAATCCCGCATCACCACCAATAATTACAGTACTTAAGAATCCCCGAGAAATTACAGATGATCAATCATCTTTCATTTACTTCAACGACAGCAGCATTGCGTTGATGTTGTTAGCGACTTCATGCAACACATTATGGATCAAGAACCGTAACGGAATTTTCGGCCGAATTTCGTTAACCTTTTGCAGCAAAACGAAGAAAGCAGGTTTCTGCATCGGTGTGTAATCGTCGGTAATGAACCGTGAAATTCTGCAGAATGTGTCTCTTGTATAGGTTTAATATTTGGGACGATTGAGTGCAAAAGGAAATTTTGGAAATATTTCTCTAACCTTGTAATAATGGCAACGAAATAATACTTACACTATGCGGGCTGCTTTGTATGCTGATATGTAATGCTATTAATTTTTCAACAATATGTGCTAATTTTGGATTTCGTGAACGATAACCATAGGAAAAAGAACAAATTTGATCAGAGTGCTTAATTTGATTCTTGAATACCTTTTTTGAGAATCATAAAAATATGTGTTTAAATAAAACTAGTTTAACTTTATTAATATTAACATATTGCTTTTTTTCGAAAGCTAAGTTTGTTAAAGTCGGGAATAGGGTGTCCCCTAAAGCGATGATGACGAAACTTGGCGACTTCCTTGATAGGTCGCCAAACATGTATTGGTGTTGTTGTTTTCGTTTCCATGGACACACACACACAAATCACAAAAATTGGAGCAATATTAATATCAAATGCCTCCAAAAGCATCCAAGACAGCGGCCAGCTCTAGTGCCTCAGGACCGTATAAGGTATCGTGTAGGGGGTGATAGAGTGGAATTAGCCGAGTTTAAGTATTTTTGGAGTAACAGACGGGCATTCTAAGAGATGCCTTGGCGCGCAAGCTGGACTTCAAGGCAATTCTTACAAAAAGTATAGGGCCTTCTTTTGTCTTAAGCATTGAGTATGGAAAATGAGAAGGAAAAAAAAAAAAAAAAAAAAAAAAAAAGACCGGAATCGTTCGAAGAATAACCCTTAAACGTCAGGATTTAAAAATAATTTGTAAGAATTAACTTAAAATAAAACATCATTATTTATAAACAACTATAAATTAATATTTATAAGTAAATTATTAGAAATAAGAAAGGCTTGTTTAACAATAGTTATTTATAAATAATAATTATTTATGAATACTTTTTATAAACAATTATGCATAAAAATCAAGTTATGATTTTTTATTTATTTAATTGAAATGATATGTATACATTCCGTTGCCAATTTATAAGAAAATTTTTAAGTTAAAATTTAATGGGAATGCGATTAAATTTGTTGACTAATATCAAAAAACCCAGTTTGGTTTCCACTGTTACTGCAATTCGACGAAGTGGTTCAAATTCTAATTTATTTCTATATTTGGTTTTAATTATAAGAGAAACAATTTTTTTTAAAGAGAAATGTGGAGTACTCCCTAGAACATTTTGGTAACCTCTCTTTGTATGCATACCCTAGTATCGAGACTACTGCCCCAGGCTACTATAGTATTTATGTGAACATATCGATCACAAGTTTCCGATGAATCAAATATTAAAGATCAAGGAATTGTGATTATGTTATCACTCTCTTGGGGAAAAAAACGGAATGACGTAAGCCGTAAAATAATTATATAAGACACTATTACGTCACTCATTACATTCCACGTCCTGTCTCCAACTTACATTCTTTTCTCATGAAAAATTCAAAACAATGAAAATTACAGTTACTACAGCTTTTTTTCGAATCTTGATGCAAGTACAAATGAATAATTGATTAGAAAAATAATAAGATTCAAAGAAATTGACGTATTAAAATAAGATAGCTTTTTGACCAATATTTATGTTATCTATCTGTTAAATGCAAAAATAAAGAAAGAAAGTAAATAAGAGAATTAAATAAACATTTCACTACATATAATAATTCAGTAGACTTCCCGTCGTTGAATGGAAAAAGAATAATGCTCAGGGCATATTACCTTTATTCCTCTCGATCGACAACATATCCTATTTTTTGGAATCTTATCTTTTTCCCAAGTACCCATTTAAATGCATTTCTTTGTATTGAAATAAACTATATTGTACAATTCAAGACCTTATGCCATATCTTATTGGAAATAACTGATGAAATTGTAGAAAGTATAGATCCACAAATTGATTTGCATATTTTGAAGTTAAACATCATCAAATACAATCACATACTCAACTATTTATATCTGTACTTGGAACACTTGTAAATGTAAAAGGGAATTTTCGAAAATAATTTACGTGAAATTCCTTTACAGATAACTTACTATTAACAGTTGACAATTTGCAAACCACTTTACATATAGGAAGAACCAATTTGTACTTCAAGAATATGGTGAAATATTATTTGTGAAAAATTATTGTATCCATTGCAGTGGTACAACTTTTAACCAGTTCTATGATAATTTAGTTAATAAACAGAAATGTTTAATTCGGAGTTTTGTCAATGTCAATATATGTATATAAGTATTATGAAAATATATCATCCTCCCCCCCCAAATTTAATTTGATCGAATTTTTTTTGTTGTTCTATGAGTAGAATTGTCAGTACCAAAATCTTCGAATTTAAATATGCTGAGCCTAAAATGCTTTTGATCTAGAATCCTTGAATCTGTATGATCCCATATTCTTGGATCAAAATGTACATTTGCAATGAAATGCTGTTACAAGCGTGCATAGTTGTAACGTGAAACTCACATTAATTAACATCTGTTGTACCTTTCTGACTTTATATTTAAGTTTCGTACTTTTTTCCAATCAAATGAAACTTGATGACGTAAATTAAGTAAACTTTTGCGGAGTGAATAGATATAATCAAGTTCTATAAAATTGTAGAATGAATTACAGAGAATTTAATTGAGACAAGAATATTAATGGTGCTGTATATAGTAATAGGAATGTACTAGTCTGGTGTACTAGTCTTCCTGAGTATGTACGGGATTTGTTAAGAGGATGATCCAACATTATCTGATTAATAGAATATTTGAAAAATGTACTTGTATCGTATTTCAGTAAGCGCATTATTTGATTTAATATAAAAGTTGTTAGAGTACTCGCATATGAAGCCTTTATACAATTTGAAAGCTCCCCATTTGTCAGTGGATTAATAAACTTTGCTATAAAATATAATTAACTATTTTAATTATATTTTGTTTGCATCTGAATTCAAATTTAAATTTAGATTTTGTGATTAGATTAACATTTAAGATGATAGACGAGACGAGTAACAGGATTAAGTCACATTTCATTAAATCCACATCATCTAGAGATAACCTCATTGGACTGCTACGCGTGATTAAAAGAGGCCAGCATCGCTTAGCTCGTATTACAATAGAGGAAATAAGATACAGTATATAAAACGACTCGGCAGTACTATACTAGTAAACAGAACCAGCTCATAGATTTCGGAATAGTCTTCTTGTAGAAAATAGAAAGCACTATTCCTCTGCAATACTTCTGTGTTGTGTATATCACATGATTCAAAGTTTTGCGCAGGCGCGAGAACATCCCCACTGAATTCGAGAATATTGGCAAAGAACAATCTGGATTAGTGATTAAAGATTCACGTAAACGTATGCGATGGCAGAATACGAATGAGGCAAAACTCACACGTCTTGGTAGATCATTTATAAATGTAGAGTGCATTTTATGCTGATGGAGATTCATTTCTGAGAAGAGTTGTTTATTGAAATAAGATCTCATTGTGTAAGGTGATTTTGTTCCCCCTGGCAAACATTACAAAAATATACTTGACGTGCTTATTAGGGTTTCTAATTAGGGTGCTTATTAGGATTTTTCCATTTCCGGGAATGTCCGCAAAATCTCGGGAATGTAATTGTCGTTCCCGGAATTCCTGGGAATACATCAAAATTTCAAAAAATTTAAACAAGAGTTATTTTTAAATAAAATTAATAATAATTATATAAAATAAAAATACATATAAATTCCAAAATTATTGCTTATTTATATAAAGAGCTAAAAAATACAAAAAATATGTAATAAATTGATTATTAATTTTTAAAATAGGATTTCAGAAAGCGTAAGCAATTTATACTTTTATCACTCAGCCTTGTTCTAAGCTTTGTGACGAACAATCCGGCAGCAGAAAATGCTTTCTCGGCTTCAACTGACGTTGAAGGAGTTGTTTTTAAAGCCTCATATATAGTTTTATAATGTTTGGTGATGGATTTTCAGTTGAGTCGAACAACTACATCTCTTGTTTCAGGATTTTGTTGAGACTAGTACTTTTTTTGGTTGAACAATATAAAACTTTTATTTTAGAGAAAATTGCATTCTCTAATTTTTCGTCCAACGTCATAGATTTTTCTTTCAAAATCTGCATGCTCTCTTCTTCTGAGTGCGAAGAGATGATATTGAGTCCTCTTCTTCGCAGAAAAGCCTTGTCCCTATCATTTGGACTTGTCTAACAAACAATTTTTACTAGGCAATCGCGAAATATTGACAATAACTGCAGTTGCTTCGTATTTTCTCCCAAAATTCGGGTATTGCATTAATTCTATTAAATTAACATTGCGTCTCTCATTAATTCTTTGGATTAGAGAATATTTCATATTTTTCGCAAATTCTGAATTTTGTTCATTCAATTCTCCAATAACGAAAGAAAATATACCTTCTGCATTTAGCAAAGTTGCATTTCGACTGCATAATTTTTCTAAACCAATTTTTACTAGCCTTAAGCCAGTTACAATTGTAGTCACAGTTTCAAACTCTACATTGGACATCATTTGTTCTTCTTTAATGTCATTTAATGCTTTTAAAATTGCTGACTTTATTTCTAAAAATCTTTCAAGCATTACCAACAAATTATTCCAGAGTGTTTTGGTATCCAAACAAACCATATTTTCACAGCCAAACTCATCTTTAACATCTTCTTCAGCAACTTTTACTTCGTTCCCGGGAATTCCCAGGAACGAAATATAATTCCCGGGAATAGAAAAAGTACAGAAATCTTATGATTTTACGGGAAAGAAATCCTAGCGCTTGTACTCCAAACTTCTATATACTTGTACATCATTTTTAGTACAATCGAATCATTGTCTTTCAATTAAATCAAAATGCTTCGTTGAAATCTCCTCAAACATGAGCACTTACCATTCATCCTCATCAAGATAAATCTTTTATAGCACATTTGGAATACTTCCAAGACAAAAATTCGGGCCTAGACTTTCGTCTGGCTAGTCATCGAAAGCTACAGGAAAATAATCCAGAGCCATGGATTGGTAAGTTTCCTAACATTTTTAAAAGCTTACCATGTTGAATCATTGTAGCCATCAAGACTAAAATAGATGCACTACGTGGTGTTAAGGGAGTATCTCGAATTCAATAATTATTCACATGGTGCACTAAAACATTTATTCTTCAGAGAGTCTCAACCAAAAATTTAATATTTTCTTAGTGAAACTTCTAATGATATTCTTTCGGCACAACATGTGGGGCTGCCATCGCAACACCGAGTTCTTTGTTAACCGTTCATGACTGGCGAACGAAGAAAGAAGCTCTGCTTCAGGCAAGTGCCCATCGAAAATTTACATAAGTACGCGAGAGGGCGATTTCCCCCTTAAAGCTTAATATAATTTAAAAATTCATGTAAAATCATTGCTGCCATCAAGTGTGCTGAAATAAATAAAATGTATAATAACAATAAATATAATATAAGTGAAATAAAATGTAATGAATAAATAAATATAAGAGTATATAATAATAAATAATTAATGAAAGATAATAAAGGAAAGTAAAATAAAATATATAATAATATAAATTGAAACAAACTTTCCAATCTGAAATCACACGGTGTGGTCAAAACCTTAAGGTAACTGAGACACCAAAATGCTTCAAATTTGGCATTTTTTAATTTTGATTTTAAAAAATAGAGGGCGCTTTTCTGAATGCAAAGATGTATCATTTATAGGAATTGGATAAATAGAACCTTCAAAAAATTGAATTTTAAAATTGTAAACAAACGTGCCACGCCCCCTTTTTTAAAAGGGGGGCGTGGCACTATTTTGTGATATGATTTTAAAACGCAATCATTTTCTATTTTTGAAATTGATTTTAATGTTTTAAGATTCACGTTAACATGTTCTGTTAACTGTGACTTTCACTACATTAAAACCTGTGTTTACATTTTACTGTACACTGTTTTGCTTGATAATCTCGTTTGTATTTTGAAAATTTATTTTCGCAACCAGTACATTTACTTGTGTATTTTTTTTTAATTCTTGATTTTTGTCGTTCGTTTAAACTATGCCTCGCACAAAATCGTTTGGGAAACGTAGATGCTATTTCATACCAAAACAAAAAGCTGAAGAAATTTTGGATGCCAAAACTAATAATGCCTCTACTTGGAAAAAGAAAATTGAAAGTGCTGCAATAACTGTAAGCGATGCTGATTTCGATGATCGCAGTATCGTGAATATTATTATTCAGATGAATATTATTTCTCAATTATTAAAGAATATAGCTAAATGCAAATTCTGTAATCAATTAGATTCACTTGTCATTAGTGAAGATTCTGGATCTCGCAGAGGATTATGTGTGAATTTAGTTTTACAGTGCATTTACTGTGGGCAAGCTACTAGCGCAATGTCATCTGATATGACAAATGGATTTGATGACATTAATATTAGATTGGCCTATGGTATGCGCTGTATAGGAAAAGGTAACAGTGCAGCGAAGACATTTTGTGCAGTTATGAATTTACCACCACCTCCTGCAAAATTTGAACGTTATAATGATATACTCTTACGTAGCCTGATAAAGGTGAGTAGGGAATCAATGAGAAATGCTGTAGAAGATACTGTAAAGAATAATAACAGCAACAGGGATATCACAGCAGCTTTTGATGGTAGTTGGCAGAAGCGTGGCCACACATCCTTGAATGGAGTCGTATCTGCTACATGTCTAGAGACTGGAAAAGTCTTGGATTTCGAATGCCTTAGCAAATACTGCTTCAAATGTAAAAATAGAAATAATAAAGACCACACGTGCGAGAAAAATTTTGAAGGTTTCAGTGGGGGAATGGAATCGGACGGTATTTTAAAAATATTTCAACGTTCTGAAAGATTGAATAATGTTAGGTATGTGAATTACCTTGGAGATGGTGATTCTAAAGCCTTCAACACAATATCGAAAGCAAAAGTTTACGGAGATGATGTAGAGGTAAAAAAATTGGAATGCATTGGACACGTGCAGAAACGAATGGGTGGTAGATTGCGAGCTTTGAGAAGTATTATGAAATCTCGTAAGCTTTCTGATGGCAAAAGTATCACTGGCAGCGGAAGGCTTACAGATAATGAAATTCTTCTTTTACAAATATATTATGGTTTGTCTATTCGTCGAAACATAAGACGTCCCATATCTGATATGGTAAAAGCTGTATGGTCAGTTTATTTCCATAAACTATCTACGGATGCTAACCCACAGCATGGATTATGCCCGTCTAGTTCAGATACATGGTGTGGGTATAATAAAGCTTTATTGTGGGGAAAGACTTATTTACATAAACATTCACTTCCTGAATCTGTGCTTCTTGCCATAAAGCCTATATTCAAATCTTTAAGTGATAAGAAGTTGTAAGAGAAATGTATTCATGGTAAAACTCAAAACCCTAATGAAAGTTTCAACCATTGTATATGGGAACGTTTACCCAAAACAACCTTTATGAGCATAACAACAATTAAAATAGGTGTAATGGATGCGGTTATATCCTTCAATGATGGTGCTCAAAGTAGGTTGAAGGTATTAGCAGAAATGGGAGTAAAGCCTGGCTATTATATGAGAAAGGCATTACGAAACATTGACAATAAAAGAGTTTGCGAAGCAGAAATAATAATTCAGAAAGCTTCTAAAGAAGCTAGAATTAAAAACAAAATTCGAAAGCAAAAGCAAAATAATTTGGAGCAATCTATTCAGTTAGATTATAGTGCTGGATTATTTTAGAAATTGCAGACAATGTAATTATTCGTGTTTCCTCGAAATCAGTTTTTATGGAAGTACGATAAGATTCAGGTACACTTTTCTTCAAATATATTTATGTTGTATGTATTATAAAATATAAATCTCTCTTGTGGAAGTAATATAAGTTAAAATATTGATAGGTACATGTGAAAAACATTTGTATTTTGTGTGGAAGATTATGTGAATTGTCGATGACATATAATGAAGTAAACATAGTTATTTAAATTGCTTCTAAATAAACTAGAATTTAAAATTCCAAAACAATTAATTGATAAAATGATGTAGAAGTATCCAATTATACATAAAAGAATGCTGGATTGCATTAAAAAATAATATATTATAAATTATAGTGAAAAATATCTTTATTTGAGTTTTTCTCAAAATGTGTTTTTTTAGGATTCTGGTACACTTTTCTCAAATTCTACTTTATCTATAAAGCTCAAAATTTGCACATTATGAAATGAATCTATTTTCTACAGGGTGAACTTAATGTTTTTGTAATAAATGCTACCAAATTTTAGATATAGCAAAATATTTGAGTAAAAATTGTAGCAAATTGGAATCATAAATTTTAAAAAATTTTAAATTTTACTAAATTTAATTTTTGAAATTTTCAGGAAGTTCAGTATATAGAATGAAATGTTTTTTAGTACTCTACAAATTTTTAAAGCTGTAAATGCAGTAGAATTTATGTAAGATGTACCTAAAGGCAAGTACATAACTTAATATTGTAAACAGGGCTATTGTTTATTATTTGCTCATATATAATTATTTAAGCTTGTAAATATATTTTTCTTTATATACACAGGTACATAAATATATAGATATTCCATTGTGAAAATTTGATTTCAATAGCTTTTAATTTAGAAAAGTTAGGATCCTTTAAACATAGCTTAAAATCAGCTCCTTTTTTCTTGTCGAAGGTGTCTCAGTTACCTTAAGAGTCGGGAAGACTTGTCACATATATGATATTTTAGGCCGTGAAGAGAAAAATGCGTGATCACGTACGTGTATAGAGTCACGATCCTCTTTAGACTGACAGAAGGAAAAATTTGTGTGTGTGCATGTGTAGAAGACGAATGGAAAGATACAATGACACAGAAGCTCGAAATTTGTTACCCTGAATCTACAGGTGCTAATAATGTGCACCTCGAAGCAAATTTTTCGGAATAAATTTTAAAAAATCACGATAAAGCGATCAAAAAGGTAGGATTGAGAATGCCGCTAAAAATTTTGGTACATGTTACATAAAATGATTAAAACTATCTATTTCTGTTTAGAAATAATTCCGAAGTTCTTGAAGATTATTATATTTATTTGGTTGTATGTACTTTGCTGCAGAATAAATTGTTTCTGAGATTATTATATTTTTATATTTTCTTTTCATGTGAATTACGATTCTGTTTCGGTTCTGTTCGAGACTCTAAATTAAATAGCCGATTTTATGCGAGGTTTTGAATACAGCGATGAAAAGCCCCCTTTCAGAATTTTATATTTTTAAATCACTTCATCCAGAAAACTGTTTATTCAAAAGACATCCTGTTCATGGGCTATACGGAATGAACTTTTGGTGATTTTTAAAAATTAAACAGATGAAAATATCATTATTGGATTTATTCAAGTTCTTAACAACATAAGAATTGTGATTTTCATTCTGCTATGTGTAGATCTTGTGTATATCACGCCACATTGTGATGTTGGGCTATTAGCGATTTTCTCTTCACTAAACTTGGGGACTTTGAATTAAGATTGATTGGTATTTTTATGCAACTTTTTCCCAACCAAAAATGAAACGTGAATATTTAAATTCCAGGCAGGTAGAAATAAAGTGAAGCGAGGGAGATAGGAAGTATATATGCTAAGCTTGAGACACGCGATAGAGGTCGAGTGACTCTAACATTTAATAATTGTTCTATAGTCGAAGACGGGATCCAGAATTGCTACAAATTATCAACGGCATAGTGAAGTTTAGAAGTCGAGACAGTCTCAAGTTTACTCCGTTGGTAAGAGTCCGTTAGTTTGATTTAGTGTAACAAGTAAATATATCTAGGGCGATATTTTGGGATAGTCGATATACATCTGTCTTTTAGTTTAGTTTTTATTAGCGTCACACTAGACACAACACGAGGGCTATTGGAGATGGACCTCTTGATTTTGAACCATGGTCAAGAAACGAGGACGACACCTGAGTTGGCACCCCTTCTCCTAACTTCCACAACATGCTATGGGAGGACTTTGGGCCCCATCAGATTTAACGTGCATCAGCCCCGACTACACGGCTGGTCTTTAGTGGCCAAGGATCGAACCCTAGACTGAACGAAAACCATCGGCCACGAATCCGAAGCCATGACCACTAGGCTACCGCGGCCACATACATCTGTCGTTATAGTAGTAAGTTGTCAAATAAATACAGTGGGAGAAACCTGCCTAACGTCTTCTTGAATGACTTATTGACTTATAGTGGAAGAATATTGTGATTAGCTATGGCATAAGAGGCGAATAGGAATATAATATCGTCACAATATGACATCACTATCAATGCTGTCCACAATTTATTCTTCTTCATAGATTTTTAGTATATATTTATTTGTTTGCTCCTCATTAAGAATTCATACCAAAATATTGCAATCAAATTTCTTTTTTTATATGTTTTTTGCACGATTCTGAAATAACATGATTCACCAAAATAATTTTTTACGCAAATTTTTGTTCTAAATAGAAAGAATCCTTCCAATTTTTTCATAATTCGAATTTTGACAGCGTAATCAGAAGACGATCGGTTTATCACCGCACACATGTGAGCGACTTATGGGACATTTAAATATATTTTAGACTCAGTGGAAGAAAGAAACTTAACTGTTGCGTAAGCATGGAGAAAATTCACGATCATGGATTGTATTACACGTGCTTCATTTAATATTAAATAGTTTCGCCAATCACTGTTAAATGCTAGTTGGAAGAAAAAAAATTGCCAACATGAGTCAAAAGTGGAAGTTTCGTAGTACGAAAGTCAGCTGTGAGTTCTGAAATTGTAACTATCAAATTAGTGACGATGGTTTTGATAACATGCAAACGACTAATATCGAGGAACTGATGCTAGAAAATCCTTCAATTGAGAATTTATGACACGATCGAATTTATGACAGTTTATGATAATAAAGAAGTCGATAATGACGAAGTCGAAGGTGAAGTTCAGTTATTAACAGCTGATTTATTTCGCGATCACCTTGATCAGTTTGAACAGCTGATTTGACATTTGATACAAAATGGAACAATATTTTCTTACTCGTGATCCTGACATAGAGTGTGCATTAAAATTTCAACGTAATATTAAGTTTTGTGATGCAGTATATTAAGAATTATGTAAGCAACTTGAGAAACCAAAACATACTTTGTAACATCAACAAAAAAATATAAATAAATAAATAAACGCCACAGATTCTGTAAATACCGAAAGAAATTCTTCATTAAAATCAAAGCCGACAGTTGTGATAGACATATCTGACACATCTACTGATTATAGCAATTTTGCTCCAGTTCATATTCAACGTGTACGCTTGTAATCAAGTAGCGATGAATAGTTTTTAGTAGTTTTTTCTTAATTTCAATTTGAATTTATTATATGTTGTATTTACCTATAGACAGAATTTTCACGGTACACTAATTAAAAAATTTTTTATAACACAAATGAATTTCATTATTACTTTTTATGCACGATTTTTCAGGAAAATAATTAGGGTTTTTTTCATCTTACACGATTTTTTAAAGTTGTAGAATACATCCCCAAATTTACCATATGTCACATGTATTTATTTTACACAATTTTTTGAATGGTTTTCTAAGGAACATATCTACCGTGTAAAAAAAAAGAGCTGGGTGTATCTTTAAAAAATTGTAAGTGAGAAGGAAAAAGATGTATTAACAAAATAAAGCCTATGTAGCGGACTGAGAGTAAATACTTTTAAAATTGAAGCTAAGTAAAATAAAACTTTGCTCTTCCCTGATTAGACTGAGGCATTTTATTTTGTGCGATCGAGAAATTATTCGATTATGGAACTTTCATACCGGGAAAGAACACGGAACGAGATAATTAGTGTAGACAACTTGTAAAAGAATTTTCAGATGTTATTCATTGTACAATCGAAATGCAATGCATGTAAGAAATATTAAAAATAGCAATCATACGACAAGAAAGAAATTTGTATTTTTATAATCTCTCTGTTTACGTATCTAAAGCAAAGTTAGAGCAATTTATTATCTTCCATAACTGTAACACATAATTTTGAGAGTTAGTCTTAACTCTTCAGAGTTACATATTTAATATTATAATTCTAAATAAATCTATTTACAAATAATTGAAGATCAGCTAATCCCTTGAGAAACTCTGATGCCGATGAACCCTACAGTAATTATCGTTCCAAACTATCCCTTAAAAGTCGCAAATGAAACATTCGAAACTCAACAGCGTTATCTGCACAACTCCCCAGAGAGATAGCAATCCACGAAACACAGTTCATTGCGAGGAATTTAAAGTAATCATCCGCTGAATTTCATTAGCAGTGAGAAACAAAACTTAGAAAGTTGTTTCCGAAATCAGTGTACCAATTGCAGGTAATGAACTGTTAAATGCTCCAACAGTCTTCATCGCAAAGGTTCCATCATCTGGGAGATTCCGTGTTAAAGGCGAACTTCAAAGCGATTTCTCCAATTTCGATCGCAGCAATGTGAAGGGAAACGACGCAGTTTTGCTAATGTTTTCTTCATTGGATATGGTGTTATAAGATATTAAAGTGAATGTTTAGCAATCTTCTCTACAATCAGAAATTTAGAAATAAGGCTGCAGTGCTTGGCACAGTTAAAGCGTTTAATTTATTCGTTAGACAAGTTATTTGGCAATTATAGATGTTCAATTTTCATAAAAGTTTTATGGTTGATTAAATCTAATGTTTATTAAATTCAATTTTTTGATAATTGCAATTTATGGTATTATTAAAAACGTAAATATTTTGTAGGTTACTAAATTTAAAAATAATATGCTTCTTTTATTCAGTGATTAACTGATTCTTTTCTATAAAATGACTAGCAAAGGTTAAATTATTAAAAATAAGTATATATATTTGATTGTTTACATTTGAATTAAGAATTTGAAAAAGTTTTTAATTATTTACAATGATTAGAAATTTTACTCTTAGTAATAACATAAAAAATTGATTTTCTCTAATTGAAAGTTTCAACATCAGTTGTTCTCTTGAAATTTCTGTAGAGAAAGACAATTTGAGTATAATTCAAGTGTGAATTATTGGTTTTGAAATAAATACAGAAATAACTTAACCTATTTATACATTAAAAGTAGCCTATTAAACATTATTGTCTGTTTATAGAATATCATATCAAGAGAGGTAGGAAATAATAAAAAAAAATTAAAATTCATTTCTGTAAATCTCTGTGTCCTAATACATATTAACTTATTATCTGACATTTTTCTAAAACCTTAATTATTTTCTAATGTAGGGCTCCTTCTAAATGTTTTGTCGTCATGTTTTCCAATCGTTTTATTAAAATTATATTTTTAAATAACGAATTATTTAAGCAATTTAAATAAATGGCATATTCCTTTGCCATTAGTTTTAGTAAGCGAAAATGAATAAACACTGATAATTACCCAAAATGCAACATGATGAAGATAGCATCCAAACTGCGGTAAATATTTCCCGTGCGTATACCACGAATGAGATATGTAAATGATTAGCCTTTTATCATAGACGTACATCGAGAGTGTTTGTAACGGCATCAACAAGCATCACGTAGTTAAATAGAGAATTGAATGCCGTTTAGAAGTACTGCAATTACTTTTTCATAAGTTGTCTTACGCAAGCAGTCCCATTATACCTCGAAGAATGCAAGTGTCATTCGAATACATTTCTAAGGACAACTAACGAAGAATTGTTGTCAAAAGAATTTGGAATTTGTTGAATAAAGAATTTGGAATTTGTTGAATGAAGAATTTCGAATTTTTTGAATTAAGAATTTGGAATTTGTTGAATAAAGGATTTGGAATTTGTTGAATAAAGAATTTGGAATTTGTTGAAAAAATAATTTGTATTTTCCTTCCGACAAATCGGTGATCGTATCAGACGTAACCTAGAAATAGTGATGTGGATTTGCAGTCGATGGGTGCAGGAGGGATTGAATGACCGACGTCATCGATGAAACCTACCTTGCCGCACCACTACACGTGGTGACGAGCATATTGTGCGCATGTAAGTGATGGATATATCTGCCTCATTATGGGTTCATGGGTCGATAGTGTAATGAGACTATTTCACAACAAAATGCGGTTTGCTACACAACAATTAATGTCCATAGCAAAGTTGAATGCCCGCAAATTTTCCATTGCTGCGATTATATTGTTCTCAAAGCCACTAGATTTTGCATCTGCAATGGTGTATTGGATGGCGGAAATGTATAAAGAATAACACGACATTGTAAGACGAATTACACGTTTGCTTGCAGGACCTCGATAATCGGATATGTGTCTAGGAACACCGTGGATAGAATTTGCTTAACTGTTGCAATATGCATCGTCATATAGGTCCTACGAAAATATCTGGGTTGAAGTGTTATTGGATTCCTTCCGCACAACCCTAGTATTTCGTACTGGTGTTATAATGACCAGCCAGCGCTGTATCTCTAAGGATTTCCAGCATGATTTCCTCTCATTCTAATAGAATGGATTGTTTTCTTTGCATTCGGCCACATTCTAACTTAAAAGTGCGAAAACGCCCACGACACGATTTGTTCAAGACTTTTTAGAAGAAAGACAATCTTCAAATTTCTCACTTATCAAAAACGTCTGCTTGATTATTGGAGAACGACTAGCCCGACATATGATACCCACTCCTTCATTAGATATATTTGGCAACATGAAGAGGCATCAAGAACTTCCATACCACAACAAGTCATCCAGAGCCTCATTCATTCAATGTCTAGGTGTGTAGCAGATATTATAGCCAGCCGTGACAGACACACTCAGTACAGATTTCATCGTTTTCCTCAAATTTCATTAGTTGAACTGTGTGTTGTTTCTTAAATAAATTCGGCTCCGATACATCTTGGTTTCTTAGTGTTTCATAAGCAGCAGTATAAAAAGATAATAATCTAAATATTATATCAGACGTAACCTAGAAATAGTGACTTGGATTTACAGTTGATGAAATCTACCTTGCCGCACCACTACACGTGATGACAAGCATATCGTTCACATGTAAGCGATGGGTATATCTGCCTCATTATGGGTTCATGCTTTGATAATGTAATGAGACGATCTCACAACAAATGCAAAAGGCAGAAAGCCGTACATTCATTAGTTAAACATTCGAACAATGTATTGTTTCTTTAATAAATTTGGCTCGGATACATCTTTGTTTCTCAGTGTTTCATAAGCAGCATTATACAAAGATAATAATCTAAATGTTGTAATAAAAATATCTTTTAATCAGATAAAATAACACAAGTGATATATAAAAAAAATTAAGTAAATTCCTACTTAACTCGACAGAGAGAAATTTTATTTTAGTTACTTTTTTATTAAATAATTACAATTAATATAAATATGTATATACATATGACAGAATCACAATATTAAGCAGCAAAAGAAATTTTTTTCCAGCGATCTACACGCTTCGTCACTGACGATATTTATTCCTAAATTTATATCTCACTAAATATCTTATATAAAAGAATTGTTTTTCTCCCATTTAAAATTAAAATTAATTATTTGAAAATTAAATAACAAATTTTATGCTTCAATGAGATTCAATCCGAAGGCATGAAGATTCTACGCCAACGCTCTACCCAATTTGCCATTGAAAGACAAATGACATAGTAGAAGCATTGGCTTGTTTCTTAATTCATCCGGTAAATTAAATAGTTAGAATGCAGTTTAGCCCAACTACCCTTGGCGACAGGAATTATTTGGCGGTATTTTGTTAAAAGGTCCACTTCGTGGTCTGAACGTCAGCCAAAAAATATCGCCAGGTTTGGCAATTTTTGCAATCGCGTCACGTGCATTTTCACCAATTAAATAAATTAATATTCGAAAAAACTGTATTAACATCACGTGTCATTTACTACAAGTGTAAAAAAATGTATTTGAACTAGAGTGTGAAATGTTGATAAAGTATTTTATTAATTATAGAAAATTTGAACAAGATATATATAGCGAGACTGTGAGCTAATAGTAGGAATAAAAAAAATGAAATACAAGAATTCTTCAGAGTCTTAAATATTGTTATAGGAACATTGAATTATTTCTGTATTTTGCATTTCCGTTCTAAAAATCTATAAAGAGGATTATACTTACTTATTTCACATCCCTCTATTCCTCCTACAACTGTAGAGTTAAATTTCCTCAAGTAAAACCAAAAAGTTTTTACCTGGAACCTAAAATTCCTTATGGAATCAATGTACGAAATAATTTCTGAAATACAGATATTCTAAATTATTTTAAGATTATTTTAAAAAATTCATTCCATGATCTTAAAGCAAAAAACAATAATAATGCACAAGCGATAAATGCGTACTTTCACAAAAGACTTGCGATTAATAATTTCATATTCAATAAATATAAATTAATACGGCATCTAAAAACAATTACTTCACACAATGTCAGTTCATTAAATAAAATATCTTACCAACCTGCTTAAATAATTATTCAAGGGAAAAGAACCGAATGAATAAAAGTATTTTAAATCATAATTTTTAAACAGTTAGTTTATAAATGCATTATCTGTTTTAGAACTAAGAACTTTCGTCACAGAAATCGATAAAAAAAAAAGATAAAATTAGCTTTGCTAATTTCATTTTAACACATGGAAACATTTTATTATTTCTGTTAAAATCACGGAAAAAATAAGTAATACTCAAATTTGATTTTAATTAGCGTAAAGTAAGCGTACTTCTGAGCTATAGGCTTCACTGATGTAATTACAATCATGAAATATTTTTATTTATATTTTTTACTTCTAATATAGTTTTATTTTCACCACTGAAAATTATAAAAGTACAAAAATATTGCTAACAACAAAAGGTAATCGAAACAGACGAAAAATCAATTATGCATAAATAATTTGCATAAAAATCAATTATTAAAATAAATATAATAGTAAAAAAATCAAAAAAAGTTATATGCAAAGAACTGATTTAGCCACCAAAGGTGTGCTTTTTTCTTAAAATTATTCCTAAATTACTCAATTAATTATACAAATTAAAGTAAATGATGAAATATAGAGAAACAGACAATTGTAAACTTTTCCAATATTAAAATTAAAGGAAACGATGATTATAAAATTGAATATATTACAGCTGTATGTAATTAAAATTTAAGTTATCGATAAATTATTAAATTGAATATTTTTCAGCTAAATGTAATTAAAATTGAGGCAAATGTTAAATATTTGAATAGTGATCTGGTACGCCGAAAGTGATCCAACTGAAACAATATCCCCTTAGGTGACTAAAAATAAGAGCAAACGATAAATTATTGAAGTAGACAATAATGATCTGCTTGGATATTAAAATAAAGCAGACAATAAAAAATTAAATTAGATATATATTAGCAATGCAAATGTACTTTCAGCAAATTAAATGTACTTATTATAATTATAATGTCACTTTTTCGAATCTAACACAACGTATTACCATCATTATCTTACACTCAAGCATTTTCGTTGGTGCTATTTCCTCAAAACAACATGTTGACACGTGTCTATCATCTATCAAATATTTCAAAAAGAGGTTCTCCTCATAACATATTATAATACAGGGTGTTTCATATTGAATGGGACAAAAAGAAAACATGATTGTGAACGTCATAATTAATATATTTGGAAAATTCAAATTTACCTCAAAACTACATTTATTCAAGTTTCTACAGGTGTTCAATATGTGCCCCTCCGGTGACACGACAAATGTCTACACGGTAATCAAGCTCCTGACAAACTCGTGGTAGCAACTCGTGATTCAACCACTTCGGGTTTTGTTTCTTTTCTTCCTGGGCTTTTGTTCTTGCATAATCTGTCGGTATCCTGGAACTGCTTCACCCACCTGCTTATGTTATGCCGATGTGATGGTTCTTTACGAAATTTCGTGCGAAAATGTCTTTGCACAACAGTTACAGAGGAGATTTTGGCATATTCTCCTGCATAGACGACGTCATTCCATAATTTTACCCTGTTGCCAAATAAAAGTTGTATAATTGTAGTTGCAGAATAAATTTCTTTCGGCTGAATAAATCCATTACGGCAGTCACACTGCGCTATTCTTTTTGTCCCATTCAATATGAAACACCCTGTATAAACAGCGTTATTTGGTACTGGTCACGTGCTGAGAATGTTATTTAATGCAAGGTAGAATATACACGCCTCTAAAGAAGTTTTACAGAAACATTTATAATTTATTTTGGAAAAGTAATATATTCTTCATACAATTAATTTTCTGAAACATTCATTTCAATTTAATAAGTAGTTTATACTCTACATGAGAACGGTTTTTATTACTTTTTTGTAAACTATGCTCTTTATCACAGTGAAATAACTTGTATAAATAAGGTTCCAACAAGTAAATTAGGTTCAATGTATCATGAACAAACTACAAATTATACAACGCCGCTTGAATATTTAGAAGTTATTAATATAATACAAAATTTAAGTTTCCTTTTCATTACCATATGTATTAAAAATTCTAACAAGCTCTTAACTTGGAAACATTTTACGCAGAAATAATTTTGTAAATAATAATGTATTAATCCCCACGAAGATTAAGTTATTGAATTATTAAATTACGTGAGAAAAAAAAAGGATCTTGACACATTTCCATTTTTTTATTAAAATAAAATATTGTTAAAAAGGATTTTCACTAAGGAAAATTCCGTGATATTTTATCCAAAAGATCATGTATTGATTATATGTTATTCAAAGTATTACATTTATTTTATTATTTACATATACCATGAGTGTTTTAAATATTAATTAAAAATATTGTATAATGTAAATATTTCGTTTTTAAATTGTTTCTTAAGATTATACTTTGAATTTCTTGGAATTGAGCATGCATTTTTCCCGATAGATAGCAAATTTCTATCTTATGTTTAATTATTTATATTTTTTGTAAATGATTTTAGTTCTTATGATTGATTATATATCATCCAATAAAAGCATTTTAATTTCTCAAAGTACTTTAGCAAAATATTCATAGAAATAAAATTAAGTGCTCTCTCTCCCAGGCTTATAAACAATAGAATTATCTTATACATACATGAAAGGGGCGATAATTATTAATACTGATTGTTAAATATTCAAAAAAAAGTGGACACTAAACACTAATGTAGAGTTTAAATTATTTATTTTGAAGTATATCAATAAGAATCAGTGATTTAAAAATAAAGTCTCCATGACTATAATTTTGTTACTTATTCCCTCGTTTTCAAAGCTAGTGTTATACATTTATGCTACTTATATCTTCAATGTGGTGCACTATTCACTTTTCGAAATACTTCCATTTCACACACTTTTAACACGCTCGTGTTATACCTGAAAGCTGCTAATATCTGCTACGTAATTCACTATTTATACTTCGAAATAATCCCTTACTACACCCTCGCATTTTACCTAAAATCTATGGACCGCGGTAGCCTAGTGGTCAAGGTCGTGGACTAGCGGCCGGCGGTTTTCGGTCAGTCGCGGGTTCGATCATTGACCGCCAAAGACCCGCAGCGTAGCAGGGGCTGATGCACGTTAAATCTGTTCGGGGCCCAAAGTCCTTCCGTTGGTGTGGCGTGGATATTAGGAGAGGGGGTGCCATCTCAGGTGTCGTCCTCGTCACTTGACCATGGTTCAAAATTACGAGGTCCGTCGCCAATAGCCCTCGTGTTGCTTCTAGTGCGACGTTAATGAAAAACTAATCTAAAACTAAACTAAACGTAAAATCTACTTATATCTTCAATATGATACACTATTTACTTTTTGAAATAATCCCTATCTACACACTTGCTTCAACGCATGATTAATAGGGCAAATATTTTGGGAGAGAATCACTCAGAGACTTACATTCGTTAGACAAGTACGTGTATCATAACCCCGAGAAAACCTAGAGATATTTTCTTTCCCAATAGGTTTACTGTTCAGTGTAGACCCAGGTGACGAGATCTGGGATACACTAGTGGCTCTTCTGTATTTTAATCCTTACTCTTGTCAACCAATATTTTCTGTTTCTACTGTCTAAATCACTGAACTCACACAAGATGCACATGTTTGACGCAGCTTAACCAGATTTGGCTCTTTCGCCGTAAACCTTAATATTCGCTCATTCATTTACTCGGATATGAATTATAATAACATCCGTCAATACCAGACTTCAAAGATAACTTTTACTTCGTAATGAAAACGAAAGTGATGTCTTTTATGGTGATCTTAAATTTGTAGGTAGAAGTGAAAGACGCAAGGTGCAAGGTTGGGTGAAATGATACCTCTTTGCAGCAGCCTTCTTCTTGTGGTCGCCATGTTTTTGAGGTCTCAAAACACCAATAATTCTTGGAAAAAGTTGAAATGCATGCATTACGTAGAAGACACAATCAGCTTTAAGGTATGGCAAGAAATATGAAAATCGGATAAGAAATAAAACTTAATTGCTATGGAAGCATTACTTACATTCAAGCTTCGTTGTACAGGACAATTAGCTTTTGCGTAATCGTATGAAAATTTCAAATTATACTTTATCTTAATCCTCTGACGGTTAAGCAAATTAACAGTTCTTGTTTTTTTCTAAGCTACGATCTAACAATCACTGAAAGTGGCAGCCATTTCCTTACAAGTTGCTTCTGAAAATGTTATATATTTTCTGGTGGTGGTACATATAGCTCATTTGCTTTTAAAAGATAGTCCTTAAGGAATTGTTTGCGTTATATAAATTTAATATTTACAATTGTAATTGGACCTCTTAAGCAATTTAGTATATAATAAATATTAGAAATATTAGTTTGTAAAATATTGAATAAAGTTATCTAAATAATTACAAGCAATTTAAAACTTTACGGAGCCTTTATTGTTGTATTTATCTAAAACTCTTTTTGTGTGTGATACACCTTAAAACATGGAATTATTCATCATATATATGACGTATTTATCATCAGAATTATTTAGATGTCACTTTTCAGCCATTACAGAAAAAAAAACTCCTGTCAAATTACGCAAGAGAAAATAACTAGATCATTAACAATGAGATCGGTAAAATTTTCCCTCATTATGAAGAAACTTTTCATGTTACCCGTAATGCCATCTATATGCTATCAAACTGAATTTTGTAGTGGGTATCGTTTGTAACACAAACAACGCAGGTCAGTATAGGCGGACAAACTCTTCTTGTCAGCGCACATTGGTTAAAAATTTAACTAGATGAATAGGACTCATCTGCAAACATTTGGGTCTAAGACTTCGGATGAGCTGAACTCGTATGAGGGCGTAATGGTACGCTATTCTAATGTCAGCTGGGCTCATTCAATAGTCATCTAAGGATTAAAGCATAAAAGTCATGAATTACCCCATGAACTTTACTCTGACTTAGGTATAAGTGTATCATCGTAGAATTACTCTAAAACTGATCTTTTAATAATTAATTTTAGATTAAAATTGTTAAGAATAAACCGGTACACAAATAATTATTTTTATTTCATTAAAGTATAATATTTAGCTTCGATTATTGCCACGAGTTTCTCAAACATCGATAACGCAGAAGTTCGATGCTCGTCTACAGATTGAGAATTCAGAGGTTCTCACAATCCAATGCATGTAACGACAATTCTTTTTCTCAAAAGTTCTATTCAAATGTGTGTGCGTGGTCTTTTTTTTATATAATTTCTAAAACCTTCCAGAATGTTCTTTATGCTTCCAGAGCAGTGTTCTGTAATATTCCTCCATGATATATAAAGTCATATATTCTCAGTTTGAGAGAGTTCTCATCCAAGTGTAGGTGTTCTCAGTTTATTGATAAACCTCTAATATGTCTTCAATTCAACCTGCTCAAACATCTACGCAAAAAAATACATCATTTGAATAATTTATCACTTTCTTGATTTTTAATATCTGAAAAGAATGTTATTGCCTACTTTAATATTTAATCTTTTATTCAAGTCATACTTAATTTAATAATTTGATTTTTATCGCCTAATCATTTCTTTTGTTATCTATGTTGTGAAAAGTAGATATAGTGTTTTTTCAGGCAAAGTCTTTTGTTAGAAAACAATTTTTCTATATAATTTTATTTCCTGTGTTTATATTTTGAAGAGATATAAAATCGGAAAAATACTATAAATGATTACTGCCGGAGTGGTGAATTCATGTGAATATATAAATTCCTGGACGAGGTTCATCTATTGAAGAGTGAATTATGTACACTCATCTATTACTATCTCTATATTTGAGGCACATTACAATTTTACTCTAAGAATATATTAAAATTCATTTATTTAAATAAAAATTACAAATTATGTTATTTATATTTTAACTTTTGTTAAGTTTAATTGCACAAGATTACTCAAAAAGCTATAGTTTAAAGAATAAAAGTAAGATCTTATAAGCTATGAGCTACAATGACATGAAAATAATTAGCTATTTTTTAAAATCAAGTGCAACGGATAATAATTAATTATTTAATTTAACTTTTTAGGGATTTGAAATAAAACTTAGTATTTAAAATATAAGAATTCATTTTATGTCTTTGTAAAATATCATTTTGAATAAAAGTCGAATTTAAAAGAGTAAAAAGGATTATCGGAAATTCAGGAAGCAGTAAATTTTATTTTTTCATAATTTCCTCATCTAGAATTAAATTTTTTTCGATTGATACCCATTATCGTCTGATTTGTTGCTTATGTTACCCTTAATAAATCATTATTTGCTTATTTATAAAATTTCGATAGATTAATATGATCATTTTAACGTTTAATACCTAACTTGTATTCATCTACGACTACTATTAATGAAAAGTCTTTGAAAAAAAAAATCGATTAAAAATCAATTCAAAATTATTGCATAAGTTCATTTTAACAAATTTTGCCTTGTACCCCTTATAATTAAAAATTAATCAGTTAATCAATATCATATTGCTTTCATTTATTTTTTATCCATCTTCCGGTCTGTTGCGTACTTTATTCCGTAACTGAGGGTGTGCAGTTTCACACCGCTGAACATGTTCCTCCCGCCACCCCTCTTACATGCTTAGCTCTATGGAATGAAATCTTCCTCTAACTTCCTAATTTGTGTAACCTTGAGCATCACCTCCTCCAATCACAATGTTTTGGTGTTTTCCTCTTGTTAAAACTCTCTGTATTCTTCAAGAGCGGTTTGTGAGACTTCCTCTCCCTTTCAGTGGCCGCGGTAGCCTAGTGGTCATGGTTTCGAATTCGTAACTGACGGTTTTCGTTCAGTCGCAGATTCGATCCTTGGCCGCTAAAGACCCTTCTTGTAGCCATGGCTGATGCACGTTAAATCTGTCGGGGTCCAAAGTCCTCCCGTTGGCGTTTTGTGGATGTTAGGAGAGGGGGTGCCAGCTCAGGTGTCGTCCTCGTCACTTGACCGTGTTTCAAAATTTCGAGGTCCGTTCGCCAATAGCCCTCGTGTTGCTTCTAGAGCGACGTTAATAAGAACTAAACTAAATCCTCTCCTTTTCAGAATAACATTTCTCGTCAGTGGTACTCGTACATAAGGCTTTAAAGTTAGGTCCAAGGAGATTCCTTCACCCAACTGATCCGCGTTACACGGAAGAGCTGCTATAGATTCTAGCTGAAGTTCTAAATGATTTTAGTGGAGAAGATTTTGTCTGTATGAAAGACTCGGAAACTTCTTCATTCGATAAAGGTTTCTCTGATCCAGAAGTAGCAAATAATATCATTCGAAAAAATCAGCTCAACTGGTTATATAGTGAAACTAATAGAAATTTTAGAAGCTAACAACATACTAAGATTTTCTAGAGTAAGACCCTATGGAGAAATTGACGATTCCAATCCAAAAATTGTAAGAGAACAACTTTTTACTGATGAACTTTTACGCATAATTATGAAAAGGATAATTTTTAGGATTTAAAAAAAAAAAAAGAAAAAATATCAGTTATTTAATTAAAGGTAAAATTGACCTCAGATATCATGAAATTAGGAAAAGAATTGGATTCTCTGAATATGGAACTGTTAAGAGTAGAAACAAACTTCATATCAAGGAAACATGTCGTTTGGGCACCCAAAAGAAAAGAAATATTATATATTTATGCTCATCTAGAGAAAAATACACCATGTTTCCTTGGAATGCACTTAAAATTTATGTAATAAATGTGTTAAAGAAGATGAGGGTTAAATTGTTTGCTTTTAGGAAATCCCTGATTGTTGAGGTACTGACAAAAATTTTCTATACTGTGCTATATCGAATTTTTCCCTTTAGACATTTGCTGTACATATAAATAAATTAAACTTAATAATTAATACATAGTACATTAATTTGAATTATTAATGTTATAAAATTGACAGCAGTGTGATTTTCATCAAAAAATTTAAGACACTGGCAAAAAAAGTTTCGGAAAGGATTTGATTCTCTTTAAAATGTCAAACTTTTTTTTTATCTGAAAGATTAAATTTTAAAAACGTCCAAGTGAAATAAAAAAGATGATATTTTAATTTAACGATTTTTTTAAAAAAAAATTATTACGAAGCGTGTTCCATTAGACCAGATCCCCTGTTGTCTTACTTTTTCACCATTCATGTTACTAGTCAAAATGAACAAAAAATAAATGAAATGTCCAAATGATACATTCCAGGAATAGGTCTGAATTCAAAGAGCAATATAATTATCTAAATTACTGTCTTGATCAGTATTTAGAAAAATCAAAGATAATTTTTCCAAGTTAACAAAAATGATTAGAAGAATCCATTAAATTAGTATTGTTTCTTAAAATATACCATTATATCAAAATCTATTCCAAGAATTTTTCTTTAAGACACCATAATATCATGAACCCTATTCTATCAGTAAGTTATCAAGCCAAATGTAAACCTGGAAGTTAATGAGACGATCTGCCTTAAAATTTAACAACCTTTTCAGTACAAATCCCCAAAGGGTGAAATTCACAAATAAAAAACCTTGTTCCTAAGACCTTAACGTTACCTTCTCAGAATTTCAATCAACTATTGGAAATATTTCCACGAAATAGACCTTTAAAATCAGTGGGCTGATATTACTATTGACTTTTGATATGCCCTAGAAAATTCCTTGTATCCACTATATCTGTTCATGGTTATGGGAAAATTAGAAAATATTCAGTGGAATGGAAGAGGAAAGTTTCAGTTTTAAATCAATGTTTGACTTAGTGCTTTTTGAGAATGCTTCAATAGTAGGCAATATCTTCCTAAATGTGAAAGGAATATAGAAACTTTAACCATAAATTTCCGCTAACTCTGTTCTTAGAAAGTTAATATTACATCGATTATTTTAATTTATTACTTGATACTAATTGAGTTTAAAATAAGATAAATTTATCTTCCAAAAAAGAAAGAATAATATTATGGATAATTTCTTATTTTATTTTTAATTATTTATTGATACCAAATATGATAAAAAAAAAATATGCTAACCTAGATATTGAAAATAATTGCATGAAATTAAACTGTTTTGAAAGCGGAAATATCTTTTGTACTTTTTTAGTAAATATGCTCCCTTAAAAATGGGTGAGTACTTTATGTATATGAATGAAAACTTATTTTTGGTAATGGGGAATAACTTTAACAGGATTTGATTTAAACTCAAGGTCTTACAACAATTTAATTAATTGAAAAATTTAGTACTACAACTTACAAATGACATTTTCTTATCAAACATTATTGGTTTAATTAATTTTACGCATTTAGGTTTTGGCTTTTAATTGGTGTCTTAATAATTTAGGTTTGTTAAGTGTAAATTGGCTTTTTGAGTAGTGTGACCGAATATGCTTACTATGCTTACCTTCTGTTTATTCCTGTGATTGATATTTGATTTGTGTATATGTATGGTTTATTCCTTCCTTTTTTTATATAATGTAATTCACTGAAGTGTGTAGGCTTGATCAGCAATTACCGGTATATTCCTTTTTGTATCCCAGAATATGGAACAATTTTAGTTACATTATTTCCCTTTTACTAAATTTTGCTTTAATATCACTTTGTTTTGTTTTAATCTGTCCAGCTTTTTAATAATTTTATACAGAGTCTTAGGTTTTAAGGTTTTAAACGTTTGATATGTTCTACATTTTATGTAAAATCAGAGAACTTTTTCTAGGCTAAGTTAGTAAATTCGATGGTCCGTAAAATACTTAGGTAGTTTCCTGTTAGTGGAACTCTAGGGATTAATTACCAAAAACAGCACTTTTCATTTTTATCTCTCTAGTTCATATGTAGTAAATTTATTAGGAAAATGATTCTAAATAAAATTATCATTATTTTTGTAGAAATGATTTTTTTCTTTCGAAACTGCCCATATTACTGATTTGTTGATTCCACATATCGTATATAATTTAACATCTGAAGATAATAATGTACTAACTTTAAATAAATCAGTAAAATTACCCACAACTGAATGGAAAATACGGCGCTCATGAAAGCAAGACTGTAACTACTCAACTGCCGCTCGTCTTTGTCATATGTACGTATAGAATTTTAATATTCATCGAAAACATGTATAAGTCAAATGTGCAGATTTATTTTACTATAAAGTTAAATAGGGAAATAATTTAATATTTTGGTCATAAATTACTGCAATGTTTATTAATTTGTTTTATATTGTTTGATTAGTAACGTCACACTTATAATCAACATGAGAGCAATTGGGAACGGATTTTGTAATTCTTAACCTATAACAACTGACGAAGGCGAGATCTGAACTCTGGAACATCTCTCTCTCTCGAAATTTTAACTCCACACCAACGGGCACTTTTTACTAGTCTTTAATCTCGTATTTGCATAGCAATTCTGATTCTCTTCATTTACGGTTTATTTATTCACAAGTCGAAGTTCTCAAATCAATAATGTCATAGAGTAGCATTCACACTAAACTTCTGACATTTAAGATTACGAGTTACAATAACATTTTATATTCTCTTTACAATTACGCATAATTAGCAAAGAATGTCTGCAAATTTATTATGAGTTTCTTTTAAATATACAACAATTTTTTTTTATTTGACATCTCTCTATATAAATATACTCTCTTAGAATCATTTTTTCTGTATAGTTGTTATTACGTTTCTGATATATATATGTGGTGTGAGTGTGTGTGTGTACTAGACAGCAAAACTACTGTTGTAGACTTTTATACTAATCTGCTGCTTTGTAAAAATTAAATAAAATAATAATAAAAAAAAACATAAGCACGTTTTCGTAATCAGTGAGCAAGTGATAAATCATTCGATATTGCCTGTTTTTACCAGGTATGTAAGTATGAAACCAGAATTTGCCCATAGGTGGCGCTAGATGCCGATGCAGTTACCGACACATTACGTCAGTGGTGTCTTGTTATTGTATTGATATCCGACAAAGATTTCCAACTCACAAAAACACGAGTTTCATTCAGTAGCATTAGTTTATTAGAGATAAACATATCGAGTTTTGTGCCAACAAATTACGATTTGCGGACAGCACTACTTTTCTGTTTTCATCTAAAGAAAACCGCAGCCGAATCGCATCGAATGCTTCTGGAGGTATTTGGTGAGCATGCTCTCAGTAAAACACAGTGTTTCGAGTGGTTCAAACGGTTCAAAAGTGGCGATTTTGACGTGAGGAACGAAGAACGTGGAAGACCACCGAAAAAGTTTGAAGACGCTGACCTGCAAGCCTTGTTGGACGAAGACGACGCTCAAACACAACAACAACTGGCGGATCAGTTAAAGGTGACCCGAGAAGCCATCTCCCTTCGGTTCGGATCATATCATTACAATAAACGTGTTTTTTCTGTACAAAAATTCCGGTTTCATACTTACACACCTAGTATACCTTTAACTTATGTACATTATGAGGAAAATAACTGTAGATGAAACGATCATTTCTTTTTATAAAAACGGTTACTTTGTTACAAAAGTGTTCATATTACTGGTTTGTTAAATCCTCGCTAAAACGAAAACCTGTTGTTTGCTATATTTGCACTCGTCTAAAGGAAATATTCCAAAATATATATTAGAAATAATAATAAAATATTGTGGATAAGCTAAGGAGATGAGTATATAAAAATAACAATGGTAAAGAAACCTTATTTTGATATTCTAATTCGCATTTTGAGTAGTTTGAATGTAAATTTTTAAAGCCCTTTCTTTATTATTTAGTCTTCTATCAATGCATCTTCGAATTAAGCAGTCAATAAGTACTAGACTTCAATTAAAGGCAGGTAAGAAACATATAAAATACTTTATTTATCACTGGAGAGTAAATAAGGTCATTTTCTCTCGAATCTCACTTAACACTTAAATTCTAAATTAGGATCAACTAACAAAGTCTTAGCTTACTAATTCACTTCTTATGATTCATTCAATTTGCACACACATCTGATTCTTATTTTAATGCTTAAGATTCGTCTAAATCCAAAATGTTAACAGTATTCTTTTATACTACTTTCAAAGATTTATCAGCTTGTGTTACCTTCTACCTTCCTTCATTTTCCTACCAATTCTACTTCGTTTGTATATCACTATCTTTAATTCAATTCACTTCACTTTTATCTTCTTCTAAATTACCTAATCGTGTTTCTTCTTTGTAGGAAAGAAATTATAATTTCATGCAATTCAAATTATTATAAAGTCTCCGTGGTTAGCGAGGAGAAATTCACTAATATCAGGTATTTCTTAGTTTAATGTTACACCTTTATCTAAAAAATATTCTTATGGGTACTGTAAATGTTCATATCAAAATCCGAGGATCTGAAACATTTATAAAATTCACTTTCTTCCATTGAAATGCCTGGATGCATGTCAATAACACTTGCAGTCCTTTCCATTCTAAAACTTATGTCTTTTTCCTGCACAAAATATGTTAAGATACAGGATTTTTTTTTTTTTTTTTTTTTTTTTTTATCCTTTTCTCTTAAATATGGGACTCAAATGTTTGAACAAATTTTTAAAAACAAAACACATTCACTATAAGCATTTATTTATGTATTATATTCGGAAACATAGGGTAAAAATATTACATTTTACAGACACTATATAATATTATAAAAAAACATCAAAATCCTCAAAGGATTGCAGTGTCAATGAACTCTCCCTTAATTAGCGAACTAAGCAAAATTCTAGTGGTTGCAGACGAAAGACCCTCCCTTCATATTTCCTGCAACCTTATCATCACTACTCCCCTGACGACCTGGAACTTCAAGGAAAGAACTTGTAGCACAGACCTTAACGGGGCTCCTTCCCTTGAATTTCATTATCTTTTGGAAATAGTCCCAAGAAATCTGCTCCGAAAGCGATGCGCAACGGTAGGAAATGAACTGTGAAACGATCCAGAAAGTCTTCATCGTATCAGCCTAATCTTCTGTGCAATTAAGTTCAAAAAGCAAATTGGGAAAGATTGCTCCGACGTATGCTTCAACGTAGGAACTGTTATGGTCTGTGGGTTCTTCCAAGCATGACGCTGTTATGGTAATGCTTCCGTGTCATATCTTTCGGTTAGAAGGACGCTTTGAGATCTGGGCCTCAGCCAAATGCATCAAACGACTGATTGTATTCGGATAGGTAGGGGTATCGTAAGGTATTAATAATTATTAAACAAGTAATATAAAAAAAAATAAAGTAAATTAATACTTAGGTCAACAAAGAATTTTTTTATTTTAGATACTCTTTTTATTAGATAATTACAATTAATATAAATATGTATATACATATGACAGAATCACAATGTTAAGTGGCAAAAGAAACTGTTTTTCGCTTCGTCACTCACGGTATTTATTCCTAAATTTATATCCTGCTAAATATCTTATAAAAGAGAATTTTTTCTCCTTATAAAACTAAAATTAATTATTTGAAAATCAAATAAAAAAAAATTATGCTTCGATGAGATTCGATCCGAAGGCATGAAGATTCTATGCAGACGCTCTACCAACTTTGCCATTGCAAGAAGCATTGTCTTGTTTCTTCATTCCTCTGGTAAATTAAATTGTTAGAATGCAGTTTAGCCCAACCACCCTTGCCAACAGGAATTATTTGGCAATATTTTGCGGAATGTAGCTATCCTGGACCACTTACGGACATAACGTTCAACCAAAAAAAATCGCCAATTTTGGTAATTTTTGAAATCGCACCAAATAGTTGGGCTAAACTGTATTTTCACCAATTAAATTTAATTAAATGAATTAATATTTGAAAAAAATGTCTTTTAAAATTGTTAATTTGAAATCAAGTGTCATCCGCTAAAATTTAAAAAAAAATGTATTTGAATTTGAGTGGATGGAAAAAAATTATTTTCTAATCCATCATAAATTATATAAATAAAAACATATATAGAAAAATATATATATATAGGGAGAGTGCGAAACTAATAGTAGGAATTTAGTAGAAATAACCGAGTTATCTAGATGAAAATTATTCTGTGTACTAATTTATCATTTGTGCATAAAATGTTGTAAATTATATCAGTTAAGTTGGATTTGATTGATTTCAGGAAGCTTTAGACATAAACAACGTGCAAGTTGGAGAAGATACACCTCAATCTACTGAACTTTAGAATGAAGGACTTCCAAAGTTAAAAAACGTTTGCAGAAATATATAACCCTGGATGTTGATTATATAGAGAAGTCTTAAGAATAATTAATAAAAATTTAATTTCTACCTCAAATACTTTCAGTAATTATTAAAATTTTACGATATTGCAAGTTATTTCAATCTACAGTTCCCGGAAACAAAACAAATCTACTTTAATTACTGTAATTTACAACATTATGTACATATAAAAAAAAATCAAAATAAGGTATATATTAGTAAGTCAAACAAAATTTATCTACTCTTTAGAATGATTAAAAAACATCTAGCAAAAACATTTATATGTTTTGTGGAACGGTTACTAAATCGTGTCCTGAATCAAAGATTATAGATGAAGTTCTATTTATCTTCATCAAACTGCTAAATGGTTCCGATTGAGGAATAAGCACTTCTAAGCAGAATATGTGTTAAAATTCTTCTCTTAGGCCATCGCTTTCACTTCTGGGTACCAACATCTTAGCATCACAATAGTACTCTATTTCCTCTAATCGCTAATCTCACTCCAATACTTGTGATTTTTCTGTCTCATTTTCCCAATTCTTTTACCTGCTAAGTTTGATGAAAGTTGTGATTTCTTTGTTTTGATTGATTGCTTTTTTTAACGTCCCACTGAAAACAACACGAAAGCTATTGTCAACTGACCTCGTAATTCTGAACTTCGGTTAAAGTCGACGTTTGTGCTGGCAAATCTCTTTTCTAACTTCCTTATCATATTAAAAGGAGTTTTGACAGATTTAATGAAAATCAGCCCCAAATACATTGTGAGTCTATAGTGGTATCGAATCTCGAACCCACGACTCGATGAAACCGCTAGGCGCGAGTGCAAACCCATGATCACTTGCTGTGGCTGCCCCCCCCAAGGGAGAGGAAAGGTGCACTACTGTATTTGGGGTCCTGTGCTTACCTAAAGCAACTGACCCCCTGTAGAGATTCTCCACTTCAGTTTGGTTTCCCTTAGTTGTATTAACGTCGCACTAGAAGCAACACCAGGGCTATTGGCAACAGATATCGTATTTCAAACGTCAGCCAAGTGACGAGGTCAACATCTGAGATGGTATCCCCTTCTCCTAACTTCCACACCACGCCAATGGAATGATTTTGCACCCCGACAGATTTAACGTGCATTAGCCCCGGCTATACGGCGGGTCTTAAGTGGCCAAGACTCGAAACCGTGACTCAATGAAAACCTCCGGCCACGAGTCTGAAACCATGACCACTAGGCTACCGTGACCTCTCCACTTCAGACAAAGATTGCTAAAGCATTTATCTCTCTTTTTTGGCGCATTTGTTTCTGCCGTTAAGGGTGTGATCTATGAAGGACTCTATCATGTAGCGATTATTTTTACGTTATAATTTCATAAGTCCTTGATGCTCAAATTTTTAAAAATTTTCAATTTGTTAACGTCACGCTTCAATTTCTGTTGAGTGGGAAATTTAACTTGGAAGTCTACCTATGAATTTTAAAATGAACTTTTACTCAATACAGCTTAAGATTACTTAATGCTTCATTTCTAAAGTAATTTTATTATAAAAGTATTATAAATCACCTGGTTTTGGACGGTGATGGCCTGGTTTTAGACTATTTCAGATGCTTATAAGGCTATATTCGTCTTATGTCAAAGAAGACGAAAGGAACTTGGAACACATTTTAAGACCAAAAATTGTCCCAATTTTCATGAAAATCAGTGAAATTGTAACACGTACATCCAATTATGCTGTGGTACTCTTAAAATTTAGGAACATACCAAAACGATCCAAATTTCACTTGAAACATATAAAGTTCAGATCATATATATCATTAAGATATAGGTGACGAAATATGGAACATATTTTGCCTTGAAAAAAAAAGGGATTGATTAGGTTAGAAATGAGTAAAATTAAAAAATATGCTGCTCTCTAGATGCTAACGAAGTTGGAATATGAAATTAATCATCGAGAATTCTAATGTCGGAAAGATTTCCAATTCCCGATGTATTGCTGTAACATTAACCCAGTGACAGTCTTAACATAGAACAATCAACACTTTCGTAACAAAACAGTGATATACTTAAAGTTATTTGGGAAAACCTCTAGAAACAAAACCTAAATTATTGAAACCATAATCTCATCTGACACAATTAATCCATTGATACATTCACTTCCTAATACTTTTAAATCCTGGTAAAACCCTAATAGTTTCAACACTTCTGAAAATATTGTTACGAATCTCGTGCATGCTTGGAATGTCCAATCCATTTCGAAGCCAAAACTCGGAATCTGACCGCATAACAATGAGTGTCCGATCCATCATTCTATGAAGTTTCTTTTTGCTCCTTTGTGCATGCCAAGAAAAACCAGGAAACCATGCATCAAGTCGCTTTGCGTGTTCTGTTGGTCGGTGGACTTTGAAACGTTGATCTTTACGTGATGGTTTTTTAATGCTCTTTTCCAGTTCATTTATTTTTCTCCCTCTCTGTATTGGTCCACATAATTTCTTTTGAGGTTACATTACTGCTAAGAATGTTACAACTCATTAAATAAGTTATTTACTTATAAATTACAAATGAAATGTTATGTTAGAATTAATCAGTTAATCAAGGAGAGGTAATCCCATTTCTGGATTAGATTAGATTGGTTTTATTAACGTAGCACTTAGAAAGAATTAAAAGGTTATGCTGTCCGGACCTCATGATTTTGAACATGGGGCAAGTTACAAGAATTCCACTTCTGAGAGTATTTTTAATGTGAGTTTTTCTAATTCCATGAATAAATAAAACTCTCGAAATATTGCAGAAATTTTAACAATAACATTATTGGCGTGAATCTGAGGTTTGAAGAATATGAAATGCTTCTAAATAAATGAGAAATTATGAATGAAAAATCAGATTAATTATATTCTAGATAATTTTTTTAATACATATGTAATATAATTACATTTTTATTAAACCCTATCTTTGAATAATTTCACAACTAAACTATTATTCATTAAAAGGAAACCAGTTTTTTAAAAAATACAATGGAAACCTTTTATGGATCTGTTCTTGGACAATTTTAATCCAATTTTTGAAATCCTCAACCTTAGATAAACTTTAAGTTATCTGCCAGCTTTTATTAATTAAATATACTTTAATAAGCAAATCAATGCTGCCTTACAAGAACATTATTTTATAATTAATTCTATAAGTGAATACGTAATAATAAATAAATAATCAATACTTGTGAAATGACAAATAAAGTAGCTATTTTATGGCACAGACTTATATCGAGTATTCTATAAACTCCTGTAATTACGATATGTAAATTAACTGTACCAAAGCAACAACCTGTAAAACTACTAATGTTTATGATAAAGGTGGAAACAATTCTAAATTAACGTAGAAAAATTTTGAGTTTACATTTAATACAAATGTTCCATTTGTCCATCCATATCTTGGAGGAAAATCTAAACTATTTTGTGTACATTTTGAGAAATGCATTTAAATATGCTGGGAATAACTTGTATCATTTGTGAATAACGGTAAATTTAGGATTATTAAGATTGTTTAGAGATTATTTTCATATATATTTTTCTCTAAGCATTAACACAATAATGTCAGGAAATGCTCAGATATAGGGAACAAGGTTCTTGGATCGAAAAAGACGTTGTAGTATGCAGTAAGAGTAATGAATCCATGAAAAAAGCCAAACTTCAAGGTGTTTTTGGTGATACGATTCTTCTCAGGAAATCTTTGGTCCATATTTGTGGTAAACATAAGTTTAAATCCTTTCTGTGTTATGTTTGGAATGCTTTTTATCATTAGCATACAAATATCGTTTTAAAGTTTGTTTCTTAATATAATAAATTCGCTAATCATTTGTGTGAGCACTTTCCGGAAACCTGTTACTTGGAACAGATTTTATTTAGGGAAACGAAATAATCATAATTTGTCAAATAGGAGTATTAAGTATTTTGGAAATAAAACTTAAGCTTCATATAGAATCAGTCTCATATGTATTCAATTTCTAACGAAATAGATTAACGTTAAGAAGAATTCCTTTCCATCTTTTTACCAAAGTGGATTATTAAAAGGAACGAATATATAGTATATGATTTAAATTTTCTCCAAATATAATGATAAGAGTCTTGAAGCAAAATTAATAGATTTTATAAAGTAAATATTGTTCTATAACACTCTATACTCTTACAATTGAGTTATTAAGTTTCAAATGTAAGTATTTTAAAGAACAGCAAAAATAGGGCACAGCTTCCATTTTCATGATTAGCCAATGAAATTTCCTTTTCTTCTTTCAAAAATAAAATGGGAAAAATAATTAGTGAAATAATCCTACTCTGTTTTTTTTTGTAAATTACATAATTATTTCTCTCATTATAATGCATTAATTATCAGCAAACTCTTAAAATATGTCACATAATGATAGCTATACATTCTACTAATACTAGAGGCAAGAAAGGAGCATTGTTGCATATCAATAAAAATAATAATGAAACTTTATCATTAATAATTAAAACATTTATACCCATTAAAATCAAATAATTGTTTAGTTATCTTTTAACAATGTTTAAAGATATTTTTCTCTACTCATTTGAAGAAAATTAGTTTTCATAACGATTTTATTATAGTCAATGGAAGATTAAACCAGAGTTTTATGCAAACAAGCCACGATACTGTTCCAGTATTTACCTGGATCAAGTCGATCTGCCATAAAAATACTGAGAATAAAATTGTATGATATACCCTCTTCTTAACATAAAAATCAGTTTCTGAAATAATGGCTAAAAACCAATGTCAAAAAGACTTAAATATGACCTATTACAGGGACATATATTAAAAGTGGTCGAATTGCAGAAAAACATTCATACACACACTTCAATTGTAAGTGCAAAATTTCGTAGTTTTAGCAACATAATTAACGAATTATTTAAGTGTTATTCTGTGTCAAGCGATTTTATTGACTTTCAAAGCTTTACTCCAGTTTTTCTCAATATTTTTTGTTTCTTATGATGATTAGGTACTTAAAATGCTGAGAATTTTTTTTAATTCTGAATAAGTTTTGAAACTTTTTCTGGTTGTTTTGTATAACATGTTTGACAATTCTATGTATTGGAATTACGATTTAGATAAACGGTTTATTTTTTAAGTCTAAAAATTAGATACGAATGTTTTTCTTCTATTTTTCGTAGTTTAAATTATGTACAACTATGCCTGTGTACGAAATTAAAAGAACCATTTCAAAGAGAATGAGAAAAAAATTGTTTTAAGTTAGTGAAATTTATAAACAAAAATGTAACCTTAATGTATAAAAGTATTTGTAAAATATAATTGTGATATTTTTTTTAATAATGAAAACATTTTTTTGAAACATACTCAAAGGACACTGTGACCCTTTAAGAAAATGTGAAATAAGGCAGAGTAAAATTGTAATCTCATGTATATATATATATATATATATATATATATATATATATATACATGTATCCACTCGCTTTCGTAGTTAAAGCAGAAGAGAGAGAAATTTTCCCATTTTAAAATTTAAATGCTAGCATTTGATCAGATCACGTGTTACTTGATTTACGGATATTCAATATTTTTTGGCAGTCAAAAGTTTAGAAGAAATTATCCTACGAGTTTGAAACAGTGGAAGAATCTGATTCATATAAATTAATAGCAGGTTATCCCATAAATTAGAAGCTTACATTGTTTTGTGTCAGAAAATAAGATAAACATCCCACTAGAGGTATTAAAGTACAGGAAAAATTAGAAAATTAATTTAAATTTTAGTGAAATCATTATATTTATATTGATGAATAAAATTTAAATATACAAAAGTACATTAACTAAGCAAAAATGAATCAATATTCTAAGTTTATTTTGAAGTAGGTATCATGTAAAAATATAATGCTATAAACAAATTTGAAATTATTTCAAATTATAGTTAAAGATTACTTAAAACTAAAAATGTAAGAAACGAAATATATAAATTATAAAGCAACAATTATGCGTAAAACACAAAAAGTGGCATAGAAATATAACGAAGAAAGTTGAAATATTAAAATCCTTGAATAATGAATTTTTAAGAATTAAACCGTTTTGAAATATGGCTATATAATACTGTTCATTTCATACTAGTGTTCATGATGACATCTTGACTTTAGCAATAGCTATATGTAAAAAAGGCATGAACCTAAATGCAAATAATCGTCAGGGAATATTCCACAGAAAGAGAAAAGATTTATAATAAAAACGCTTTTATTTAAAAGTACAAATTAAAAAAAAACCCAATTGCAAAATTACAGAATGCATTGTGAAAAGTAAGAAAAAAATATGTAAAACTTTTAAAAAATGTAAAAAAAAATATTTTCCTAAAATTTAACTTACATTGAAAATGATTAGTCATCCCATATATAAATTATGGTTCGTGAAAAAAATAATAACCTGAAAATTAGTACAACCATTTTTACATCAAAGAATAAATAAAAACAGTATTTCACTCTATAAAAACATGTCATATTTAATTCTTCACAGAAAGTAATTTTTAAAATTATATATTAATAACAAATAGAGCAAAAAAAATAATGTAAATTACAAATAATTATTAATATCAAAAATATATTCATTAAAAAATCAAAAGAAAAACAGAAAATACAAAATGAAATAGTTTCATAATTATTATATTTTAAATTGATTTTCAGAAATTAACAGAGCAATAAGTTAAAATACATTTTTTACATAATTCATTTAAATTATTTAAAATATCTGTAGATCTAGCAACTAATATAATAAAACGCATAGTGTAATTATATAGAGTATTTCTAAATATTTACACACTTAAGCTAATTTCAAACAAAGATACTTTATTTACTAAAAAACATAATGGTCTGCTTTGTCATAAATATTATTACATACTTCTTGATCCACAATTTTTAAATTAATGTCTTTATTATCACCTTCATAAATATTTTTATAAATTTGTATAAATGTTATATATGAAAGGGGGAAAGATAAATCAGGCTTACACATTCGGATGAATTTATTTTGAAAAATAATTAGATCATCATAATGTGTGTAAGCTATGTTTATTTATTATTAACCATAAAATTTTGTTCTTGTAAGCATAAATATACATTA
>BMAW01125388.1:0-29088 GCA_019974015.1 Nephila pilipes | reverse complement strand
TTGTTTCAGAGCCGCTTAAGGCTATCTTTGCCTCATATCGAAGGGCCAAATCGAAACTTGGGACCTGTTTCCGATCATAAAATTATTCCAATTTTCATGAAATTGTGTGGTGTTATAACATCCGTGTACATCGCAGTATTCTCAAATATAAGAGCATTCCTAAAGGAGTCATTTTTCACTTCTTCACTCAAATTGTTAAATTCATTTAGCATTACAGTATAAAAGACTGAACATGGAACGTATACATAATGGAAATAACATAATGGAACATTGGACATAATGGAAAGATTAAGCTAGAAAGAAATTGAAATAATAAAATGCGTTGCACTCTCAAAGATAACGAAGTCGAGATATAAAATCAATATTCGAGTGCTTTGTTATTGAAAAAATGTTTCAATTTCGAGTTTGATTCCGTGAACTTTTAGGAAGACAACCTCAAAAGATGGTAGAACACGATGGCAACCATTAACTTTAGCAGCGCCATCTGTTGTCAAACAAAAGAACTATGTGAGTTTCCCTTTTACGTATTTCTTTTAATATACCTAAAGTATTGATTAATTTGTCACGTAATAACATAAATGAAACAAGAATTTTCAGGAATTGAAATTTTTTATGAATGATATGCTTTATCATATAGGCAGTTTTCATGACATTTTAGTAGTTAAAATGTGTAATTTTGTTTTAAGAATTACACATTTACAAATTACTTAATCTTACATAGGAATTAATATCATATTATAAATCAATTATATTTTTTGCAATTGTAAATAAATAGTGATCATAAACTATTTAAAGACACTTTGATTCATTTAGACTAATGTATAAATCATCATCATGACACAAGTATTGTTGACCAAAAATTACCTCAAGATTAGTTAAGTAAAATGCAATTTTAATGATTTCCTTTACACAAGTAGAATTTTCACAAATCATTTTTTTGATTATTCATATGTATGATTTCATTGTGTATGATTATTCATAGTCATACACAAAGCAAATTTCAATCTTCACTATTAAATTTTTCCATGTAGTATGAAAAATGTAATCCCGATTCATCTTGTTCCACTTTACAGCAACACATTTATCAATGCCTTTTCTATTCTTTTCGCTGCCTGTACGTAAATCAACGTTCCATTTTACATGTGTTCCTCTTTTTTAATCCATAATAAGCACCACCTCATTTACATATTTGATATATTCCACCCGAGAAAGGAAAAAGATCGTTTGGCATCATCCAGCTGCAAACGACTTTTCTCTATTATGAGGGTTGCTCTAATTGTGAATGTTCGAAGTTTCTTCGATAGAAAATGGCAATCGGAAATTTGCATTCTTTCATGAAACCCTTCTCTTATTAGCTTCAAGATCGCTGGCAGCCTCCTTTACAGAAGACACCTTTTTAAATCCGGGATTGTCAGGAAAAGGAGTAGGGAAGGAAGAATGACAGGAGACACGAATCGTTGTTCGATAGTGAAAGGAGATATTTGGAATGTCTTGACTTAGCTAGCAGACGACTCGGAAGGTTCGATTTTCCTTCAGCACAATGAGGAGAAAATCTTATTTTTTGACTAAGAATTTCATCTTTTCGAAATTTTAATATTTTGATATTAATGAAAATTGTTTAGAGATGTGTTTTGTTTATGATTTGTTGGTATTACTTTTAAATGCAATTAATAATTTGAGTATATTGATTTATTAAATTAACCATTCGTAGTTTATTTCTAAACTAACAGTTTCTGAATCATTTATCATTAAGCAATTAAGAGAATTATCAGATAAGCACAGAATTAAAAAAATTCATTTTCCCAGTAAAGTTTTAAAAGACTTTCGGCTCCATAATTTGTTACCTTGATAACCAGGCCGCGAAAAAGCCTTGCTCGCATTTTCCTCCAGGAATTACGATAACTATCAGTTTTCAAATCAGTTCAGAGTATCATGTTTTCTATCTGTTTACATATCACGTTTGAATAAATTTTCAACTCTATGTATAGAGTGTAATATGCAATAAAATGTACTCGAAGACCTGCCGGTGTTCTTTAAGTACTAATAAATGAAAGTATGTGACTAGAATAGCTAATCATAATTTATAAGTAATCATTGTACTTTACTGATTTTTCTTTTGTGCTATGTCTCTTCTTTTAAATTCCTTCTATTAGTTCATACTCTCCTTATATTTATTTATATATATTGTTCAAATTTCTAATCGTTAATAAAATACTTTTTATTCATCCACTCAAGTTCAAATTCAATTTTTTAAACTTGTAGGGGATGACACTTGATGCTAATACAGTTTTTTCAAATATTAATTTATTAATTAAATTTAATTGGTGAAAATGCAGTTTAGCCCAACCACTTGGCTCGATTTCAAAAATTGCCAAACTTGGCGATTTTTTTTGGCTGAAAGTTAAGTCCAAGAAGCGAACCATGGTAACCACATTTGGCAAAATACCATTAAATAATTCCTGTCGCCAAAGGTGGTTGTGCTAAATTGCATTCCAAACATTTAATTTACCGGATGAATTATATTAATTGTAATTATTTAATAAATTTGTAATAAAAATAAAAAAAATTCTTTATTGACCTAAGTAGGAATTGATTTAAAAAAAAAATATTTTTTTACCAATAAAAGAATATTCAGATAAATTATTGTTTAATATTTGAAATTAACTTAAAATATTTTATAAATAAAATATTTTCTGAGGTATTTTTTATCAATTACACAACATGACTTGTGTTTGATATTCCAATCAAACACTATTGGAACTTCTTAATGAGGCAAAAAAAAAATATTCCGGCTCAGTCGCGGTCTTGATATGCTGGATAAAAGCGCGTTTACCATATTAGGGTATTATTTCTTACATATTTTCTACTAACTCTAAATATGAAAGGTATCAACCATTTCGTACTTCGTATTCATGATAAAAGGCATTTTCATTATTAACGTCCATATGTTGAAACATTCAATTAAGGTTTGTAAAACGTTGAAGTATCTGCATGCTAACAATATTAATTTATCTTCCAAGAATTAGTTTTTATAGTAAAGTGAAACTGCGCATATCGCTTAGTAGAGCAGATACTTGCTTTTGATGAAAATTAAAATTCTGTTCTGATATATGCCAAAGCAGCAGTTGTAGCCGAGTGGTGATTTGATACTCAGAGATTTTCCCGTAGAGCTGTGAGCTATTTTGCTTACCGTAATATATAATCACCTTGAACCTATATTATTTAAATCTACAATTTATTGTTTTATTAACACCACACTGAGAAGCACTGAGAAGACTATTGGTGACGAACATCGAAATATTCACCCTTCATCAACTTTGGAGGATAACGCGTGAGATGACGCTTCCCACTCCAGACTTCCACACCACGCCACGGGAAGAGTGTGAGCCTCGACATTTTTAACTTTCATCAACCCCGATATATTTGACGATATATTTCATCAACCCCGATAGTTTGACGTATCTGACCTCAAGCCCATATTCTTGACTAATTGGCTATCACGGCAACTTTCTAATTTACTAAGAAATAACCAGAAATTAATACACGCATTTTGCATCATTAAAATATTTATCGAGAAAATTATTATTTTTTATGTAACATCTGAAGAAAAAAATTTCTTTAGTCACTCAACAAGAAATTACTTTTATATAGTTTAACGGTAATCATTTTTCCTAAAATGTTTGTGCATTATGTTTTTTTTAAAATACATCTAAAATGTGAAATAAGGATCGCAATAGTTTTTTTCATCTTCCATTGTTTTCAAAAGAAACGTGTATTTGCCCCTAAATTAGTACACCCAATCAGCCCAGCATGAACCATATTTCACTAAACTCAGATCAGGACGTTGCAAATGATGCGGGACAATTCAATATTTACAAAATCAGTATTTATTTTTCATTTAAGTCAGCATTGTGTGTAAGAATATCACTCGTTCAAATAGAACAATAATGAAATCAATTCAAATATTTTGAAGATGCCATTGTAGTTCAGTGGTAATGGTGGTTTAATCGCTGCCAGTGGTTTTCGTCGAGTCGTGGGTTCAAGCCTTGTTGCCATTAAAGACCCAACGTGGAACCGGGGATGATGAACGTTAAATCTGTAGAGGCTTTAAGTCATTCAAAAGGCGTGGTGGGGAAGCTAGGTTCCATCACAGGTGTCACCCTCGTCACTTGAACGAAGTTAAGAATTATGAAATCGTGTTGCTTCTATTGCGACGTTATTAAAATCAATCAAATATTTACAAAATTAATTGCCAACGATAACTGAAAAGGGATACAGCTAGTATCATAAATGCATTGTGGAACATAGTGATGAAAAACAAATGTCAAGTAATTTTATATACAATAATGCCTGCAAGACTATAGTATCCAAGACACGCAACAGAGAAGTGTGATGAGTTGCGTTGCGAGAGCTATGAATCTATAGGCACAAGAAATTTCCTACTGATCCATAATGATCTCATTTGGTTAGGACCACAGATGGAGGGAAGAAAATCCTTACAGGTGCAGGAGTTGAAGAAGAAAGTAGAGGGATCTCCCGGACAGCAATCGGATAAGCAAAACAAGAAGTGCTTTTCATCTTCTGTTGTGTTTTTCCGATAGCTGAACGGGTATAAATCCTAATACCGTAGGTGAATAAGAAGAATTTTCTCAATTTGCATGTCAAAGTGAGTTGTTCCCACTAGCTGCCTCAAGGCAAAATGTGAAGGTTTAAATAGATCTTGCCGCCTCATGGCATAATGAGAAGGTGCAAGCAGTTTAAAGAGAGCCACCACAGAATAATTCCGTTATCGCTCCTCATAGATACACTATAGGGATTTGAGCAACTCAAAGACAATATTCAACCCTTGACTAGCTTCTTTCTACTATCAGAGTCCTGTGATTGCTTATTAAGGTCACAATGAAAAGTAAAACGAGGGTTATTGATGACTAACGTCATAAATTTAAACCTCGGTGAAGTCACGAAGACTCTCTTCTCAGTTCCACACTCCACCAACGGGAGGACAGATGGAAACTCGGCAGAATAAACGTGCATCATCCCCTGCGGCACAGTGGATCTTTAGTGGCATTCAAGGCTCGAACACACTATTCGACGGAAACCACTGTCCGGGAATCTATGACCTAGACCACTAGGCTACTACAGCACGATATACAAGAAGATAAACTTTTCTATAGTAAAATACGATTTTTATTGCTTTTGTTTTAAATGGTGAAGATTATTTAAAATTGGTATATGTTAAGCTCATTTTCTGTGTTCTCAGACGGCCAAATTCTATTAATATTTATTACATAATATCTTAAGAAAATTTCAATAAACGAAATAATAGTTAGTGTAATATAATATTCTGAAGAGAGAAAATATTCTTCCCTCTCTTGTCTACCATATTTTTTATTCAATTTAACCCACCTTAAAATATATTTAAATACAGATAATTTATGGATCCATGACCCCACTAGGTTATTATGATTTAGATATACAAGTAGACTGCTATCTCAATAGTAAAATAGGATTGTCCACTAGAATTCCGTGGCCATAGCCGCTATTAGAGGTCTACTGTTTAAAGTTTATAAGGTAAGTAAATATTATTTTTACAATAATTTGTTGGGGACAATTTAAATAAGAACTCGACCTATTTAGTTTATTTTAGCGTTTATTGAGTGAATGAGTGACAGTTGAGTTCAACGGCACAAGTTCGAAATGTGGCTATGCCGTACCAAACAAGATTTAATAGTGCTATACGTGTTAGAAAATTAAAAAAAAAAGTTACCAATTGTTCAGCGGAAAATGATCGAAAATATAGAAGATTCGCTACTTATCCCTGGGTACTTCAATTTGCCAAAGATAAATCATTTAACAGGAAAGAAATTATCAATAAAGATGTCTTGTTTTCATAATTACATAAGACCTCGGGACTTGCATCTAGGATTTAATTACTAATGGTTCAAGTAATTTGATAAACCGGTTAAAGATTGAGGCTCATCATTGTTGAATATTTATGTCTTTAAATTTAAAAGGCATGAAATATTTTATTTTGATAAATGGATTTTTTACTAAAACAGCTTTTCGAAGAAACACGAGGGCTAAAACGATGGGCCTCATAATTTAAACTCAAGCCAAGTGACGAGGATGACATCTGAATAGAAACTTCTCTATCGAAATCTCCACATCCCGCCAAAGGGAAGACTTGGAATCTCAACAGATATAAAGTGAATCGGTCCCACTGCACGGGTGGTCTATAATGGTATCAAGGTTCTAAAATACGATACAATGGAAACAACGCTGACCTTGTTGCACTCCCATACCCAAACTACCTTTAAATATTAGAATAAGCATAACATGATTCAAAAGGAATAAATAGTTAAAGTTTAATCATTCGAAAAGAGTATGGAGAATCCCAAATAAATCAACTACAAACTCAAAAGCCACATTGCAATATCTTTTTCTAACTATTCTTTAATATTAACTTAAGGCTCCTTCAAATATTTGTACATTTTCTAGATTAGTCTCGTCCATGATTTCGCACTTAAGCCAAGAAAATAAAGACGCAGAAGATACTGCTTTTTCCCATCTTCTCCTCTTGTCTAATGTGTAAACGTGAGAAGGCTTTCCGAAACTTTTTGTGAAAGTGTTATTTTTTAATTTACTTGATGAGTTATGTCTGGGCAAGGGGTAGAAAGATTACTTGCTTTTTTTTTTACCGCAGCTGCTTTTTCCTTGACTGTAACTGCAGCGTATCTTCGTGGCTCTACCCTAATCTCTTTGTTCTTTTCATAAGTTAAGTCTTTTAGTTTTTCTTTCTCGTCTTTCACTTCACGTAATTGACTTAGTATGAAGTTATGTATGATATTTGATATATTTTAAGATTAACCTGTAAAACTTTCAGTATCTAATGATGTATTGATCAACTTTTTTTTATATACCTGTTTAATTTTGAATTAAAATTTTGCTTGTTTGAAGATCAGTTCTCCGATACGATATTTTGAATGAAGGATTTTTATTCAATGACAGAAAATTTAATAATTTTGTTGATTTTGAACAGCATTAAGTTTTTAAGTACAGTGTGGCCAAAGAATAGTTGTACCCATTGAAAGTGAACAGCAAATGAATTATAATGTGGTGTTATAAAAGTAAATGAAAGAAAAAAGCCTACTTATGTAGATTTCTCCTCCTCTACGTGCTTCTAAGGAAATGTTGACCTCCATGATTGAGGTATATTTCGTCCAAATGAATGAAGTTTTGTAAGACTAGTCAAAATTACGAGGTTCGTTGCCAATAGCCATTTCTCCGCTTCTGGTGCTTCGATAATAAACCAATCATTCAATCAAACAGAGTGACTTGCTGCAACTCACAGCAATTGCGTAATGATACGTGGAGCTATCCCCTCCATACCATTATGCGTAAATTCTGTCGATTCCCAGGATTGTATCAGCTCTCTCTTTCCATTTGCAAATGAAATCCACATAAATTAAACCTGACCATTTAACTATCTCTAGTTTGGACAAATGAAAAGGTGTTTAAAAACAATCTTTTGCATTCTTCCATTTCTCCTGGTGATCTCATTAATCCTTCTTTACAGGAAACAATCACCAAACTTAACACACTCTCTACAGACACTTCCCACATACCATTAGAGAAACACGCACACACTGCACTTAATTTTAAAGGGAATATTGGGTACCATTTTAAATACTCCTGTCCTAGAGGAATTTTATTGCTTATGTCCGATTTAGAATTTACTTCAGAAACTGATATTTAGTCAAATTGAGTTCATTTATCGTTTTCTCAGTTAATGTAGTTTATATAATTTGATTATTGAGTCTATTTTCCTCATTTAGTTTAATTAATGTACTATCACTTACTAATAATTTAGCCAGGGTTACACAAGCCATTTTGAACATTAACTCTAATAGAAACTAATTAATAAATTCAAATCATTCATAATTGAGAGAGAGAAGAGATGACTCTTTTTCTGTATATTTTATTACAGTGCTTCAGGATTTCTTAAACTGTTGAGATAAACATTTCCCTTGGATATCATCGTAAATAAATGTATTTCTCCTCAATTGACCAGGGGGTTGTCAAGGCCATATATCCTTCAAAACAGTTTTGTCAGGTGTGAAAACTGGTGCTCTTTTTCGAACGACGCGACTTCGCACGTTTCCCGAACCATGGTGGTCAACATTTTCAACAGTACTAGTAAAAACTGAAGAGCCTTTGAAAATTGGCTTTTGTTTTTTTAACTACTCGCCTTCAGCTCCTGTGTTCTTCACATGTTTTGGGTTTCTATTTTTCTTTAGGCCATCCTTTATAATAAGACTGTATATAACACTGAAGAGAAATAAGTATAACGATTTACGTATATAACATGAAAAAATTATGGATTATGATCTTAATAAATCGGTAATAAAAACATATTTTCAAATTGTATATGTATCAAGAAAGTTGATGTAATAGCTAATAATTTATAATTATTTAAATTAATTACTTCACTCACTCTGAGTTGGTGATGTAAGCTATAAAATAAAGATACACTAGCAATAACACTAATTCCAAGTCATTAAATTAGAAATTTAACCCATGTAAAATAGCAGGCTGTTATTTTTTTTTAAAGAAGTAGAACAATTCGCTATATATATTTATTCTCTTGGAGGCTTCCATATTTATGTACTAAACTAGAGAAAAACAGGGTAATTCAGTCATATATACTTTGCATGAAAATGTTTGAGAAATGAAGGTAGGGTGGTTCTCAGAATAATAATAGAAATATCAGAGCACACAAAAACGAAAAAAGAAATGAAGAAAGGCTTTAAATATTAGGGTGCGTCACAAAGGATTAACATTTTTTTCTCAAACTTTCTTTCAATAATCATGTGAAATGATAAAATTCCTGAAGAAGGACATAGTATCCAAACTATCGAAAATAACTTATTTCCTTATTTTAATTGTAAGATATTTCTAAATGTGTGTATAAAACTTCATAGTTCTAACTACATTATTTAGTATTATTTTCCTTTAACAGTGTGCCAAATAATTTCATTCATCTTCAAAACTGTAAGTTTCTTTTTCTCAGCTTCTTATATTTCACGATGTTCATGAATTTAAATTGCCAGGTAAATGTTTTTGAAGGTTTTCTGGTTGTTTTGCGAGTGATGTGAATACGATTGTTTGTTAATGTCGCATTGAGAAGCGACATGATGTATATTGATGATAGACCACGTAATTTTAAACCTCTGGCAAGTGAGGATGTTAACATCTGAACTGACACCTCCCTCTCGAAATTTACACACGACACCATGGAGAGGAAGTGACAACGACCATTTTTAACGAGCATCAACCACGCTATACAGTGAGTCTTGACAGACATCAGAGACCAAATCTATTACTTAACGAAATAAAAACGCCGGACGCGGATCCAGACCTATAATACCTGCTTGTTTTGTATAATGTGTTTGATAATTTTGTGCATGGAATAAGAATGTAAGAAGTTATGAAACATATTATGCAAAACAGCCAGTAAAATCTTCTATTAGAAACAAAAAACTATGAAAACATAAATAATAAAAATAGAACAACTAAACTACTGCACAAAAATTTGAGAAATACTTCTAAGAAATCAAGAAAAAAATATATTTCTTAAAAGTATTAAAATTTTGTACAAGTAACAGGAACATTTTTAAAGTACTGAAATATTCGATTGAAATATTTTTAAGCAAATGCTTGAATTGAATTTTTCTAAATACATACTTTATGAAGAAATATTCTTATTTCCTCATAAAATTGGAATGTATAGATTATAATGAAGGCTTATTATAGTGAATGTTAACTTTTTCATATAAATACGTAGTTTAAATAATTGACTCATAATGTACTGTTTTTCCGTAACTTAGCTGCGTAAACAGGAAAAAAAACGAATTTGGATTACAAGAACTTTTTTGTTCTCTTCATTAATAGTTATCAAGTATAAAAGTATTAAAATTTTTACAACAGTATTATTTTCTAACACATTAAAAGGAGGATAAGTTTTAATCTTAAAATATTTCATGTAATAAAATCAAATATTTTTATATATCAAACATTGTCATAAGCTTCAAAACAATACGTGCCTTGTTAAATTTCACTAAAAAAACTATAATTTAAAAAGAGTACTAATTCAAAATTTTAAATAAAATTAACTTTCTTTACATTAACCTTTTACCAAATACCTTAAATATATTTTTTTAGAAACAGAATTGTTCATTTTCACAATATAAGAGTGTAATGCTATTATCTCATAAAACCTTTTTGTGTAACATGCATCCCATAAACAAGAAAATGTCTTTGTTTTAAGTATCATTTTGGAAAAATGTTGCATTTTAGAATGATGCTACTCTAAGAAATGAAAGCATTCTTACGAGTCAAAGGTCATCGAATTAAAAGACTAAAACTTTTTAAAAGATAACAGAGATTCTCAAAAGCTTTGAAATGCGTTTTTTTAATTGGTTGTTAAAAATAAAGGATGCTTCGCTGAATCCATTGATGTATATTTTATGAAAATTCTATAAATAGAATGCTATCAAATTGAATTTCGAAATAGGGGGCAAATGTAATTCGTTGTACAGAAAAATATTTGTGTTTGTGATTGTTCTCAAAATATCTACTAGAGATTCTGATGCACTTTTCTCATAATATGTTTCATTCATAGTACTAATATCTTCTATATTTTAAAATAAAACTGTTTCCTTACTTATTGAATGTAATTTTTTTCTTATTAACATTCACAAATTCTAGGTATTGGACAAAATTGGTATTAAAATGAAAAGAAAATTGAATTATAAGTTTTAATTTTTGTACACAATTTAATTAATTTATTTGATAAATATAAATTGTGACTTTATAACTATATTAAATGCATAGAATGTTACATCAATGAGTCTCTGTAAATTTTTAAAACTGTAAAATAAATTTCTTTCAAGATGTACTTAAAGTACACCACTTTCCAATGTAAATAAACACAACATTTTATTATAAACTGTTCCTCTATTATTGTTAATTTTTGAAAAAATTATTTTCTTTTCATAAAGAGATACATACATAGATTGATTAGTTTTACTGCGGTCATACTATAGAAGCAACGAGATGTTTATTGACCAAATATCCAAAGGGACCGGACTTACCCAAAAAAGTTTAGACCTACAAACCGGCACCCCTTGGAGACAACCACTCCCGCACTCAGAATTTATTGGTGAAAAGAATTTTTTACATCTATAAAAGGTGAGATATAACAGTACATATTAGAACAAAGAACAAACATAATACAATTTCAAAATTCAAAAGTAATTAAAAACTAACTGTGCTTACAATAAAAAATAAAATATACTGCAATAAAGTATAAGATATAATAATAGTACAAGTAGAACCAAAAAACAAGTGATATTGCATAATTTTGAAATTCAAAAGTAAAAAAAAATCTCTACAGTGTTCATGTATAGTGTGATGTCATAGTTCTTATACTTATTTTTCATGTTCCGTTCAATCTGTTTTCCATTGACATCACGACTTCCTGTTAACTGTTGATGCGGACACTTGCCCACAGTAAGTCTGCTCGATGACGGTCGGCCACAGTGTTGGCACAAGGTAAACACTCGATAACGAATACCGAAATATTCGGAAATCAAAAATTGGAGCGATCATGAAACCTTTCGATCAATTTTACAAGCCGTGAGAATGCAGGACTTAAAATTGAAATACAAACTACAATTTTCCCACACAGACCTCAACCAAAAAGGTTTTGCTTCAACAAAAGTACATTTTAAATTAAACGCTTTGGTAAAAAAGGCAAGAGAAAACGTAGTGTTTAGCATCTCCAACACAAGCACAGGAACATAAATTAGTATATTTCAAATTAAAATGATTTACATATCAAACGAAGGATTTATAAGGAATTAAGAAGCGAGTAGTGTGACCTAAATTTGAATCAAATGTTTTCGTTATTGGTAACTGACTTCGTAATCTTGAGCTTTTTTCAAGTGACGTGGATGACAACTGAACTGGTACCTTCCTCTCCAAGCTAACACAATACGCCAATGGGAGGGCTTTGAGACTCAACAAATGTAACGTGCTTCAGCCCCGACTATTCCACGAGTCTTTAATATGTAGCATCAAGGCTAAAAGCCACGATACGATGAAAAACCCCGTCCGTGAGTAGTTACGATACACAAATAGAGATATCTCAATGGTAAAATACTATTGTCAATACTCACCTTTTTATCTTAATACTAATCTTATTATTTTAAAAAGTTAAGGATTATGCAAACTTGGTATGTTAACCTCATTTTGCCAAGTCTCAGACGTCCAAGTTCCATTAATACGTGCATTACATGTTGACTTAAGTAAATTTCAAAATATAAAGCAATATTTTGTATAGTATAATAATCTGAAGAGAGGGAATGCTTTCCCTCCTTTGTCGACATATTTTTATTAATTTTATCTCATCTTAAAACATTTAAATTCAGGTAATTTATTAGAGTGTTCCATGTTTTATATATCCTTTTATTAAATGAATGATTCCTTTTATTAGGGAAATGAATCCTTTTATTAGTGGAATCCTTTTATTAGTGGAATCCTTTTATTAGTGGAATCCTTTTATTAGTTATCCTATTCGCCTTTCACATATTTTACGTGGAATCCAACAGACAACTTGAGTGGACAATTCATTTTTAAAACACAATTTTTATTCAAAATATCTATTTTTTATTTTTTTATTTTATTTCATATTAAAATTCAACATTTTATCTTTGAAAATTAGTTTGAATTTTGCTTCTATCTTATTCAGAAAATGAGTTTCTTATAGCTGTTTTAATATTACTTGATCACGAATTTATCTGACAAGAAAGACTCTAAACACGACATTTTTCATTACTGTAAAACACAATACATCAAAATGTTACAAATTAATAAACCTGAAATGTTACATATATATTCTTCAAACACCTATACATAGAATAGAGTATTCTTGAGATTTTATATTCGTAGAAATGTTTTTTTATATTACAATGAATTGAAAATTACAACGATTTTTAAGGAAAATTTCAGTGTCAGAACTCGAACTACCATAACTTCCTATGTAATGGCTATAATAACAAAATAATTGCCTATTCTTTAGAAAAATTATGTTCTTTATTATTCAATTTAAGAACTATCAATGTATTTATATTCTTTTGAGTTACCGTATCTTAAGGAAAGTATTAATTTTTTCTTCGTAAATAAACCAAAAAAAAAAAAAAAAACTAAAACTTTCTACTTCTTACAATATTTATAAAGGAGAACTATAAAGTGATAATTATGAGAACTGATATATCTAGATAAAACTCCTTTCGGAAAATTAATTGATCCTCATGCACATAATGTTATAAATTACATTTATTCATATTGATTTATTCGATTTCAGGCGGTCGTAGATTGAAGTAATCCGCAGTATGGAAAAAAATAGAATTCAATCTTCTTAGTTCTACATTGACGGCCTTCTAAATATTAAAGAACGCTGGAAGATATGTAGATTTCTAGATTGTAATTATGTAGTAAAATCTTAAGAATAATACATAAAAATTAAGTTTCTATTTATTTCTCGGCTATTTTATTAGTAATAGTTAAAACCTTACGATAGCCCGGGAGAAAAATAAAAACTTTAAAATACTCCTGGTTTCTTCAATCCATGACTTTCTGAAACAAAAATAATAAATACAGACACCTGTAATTTAGAAAATTATGTACAAATGGATCAATTAATTATGCAGAACAAGTTTTATCAACATTAGTCGGTTTTCCCTATTGAAAATTAAAACTTTAAGATACCCCTCTACTTCTTCATAGAAACACGGGAACATTAACAATGCTAGTGAATAACTTATTTTAAGATGCTAGGAGTTTCAACTCCAAACTAACTAAGAGCTCTTTAACATCAAAAGGTAATTTTTCTTAAGCCTTTGTTCCCTTAATCGATAGAATATTGGGACCTTTCCTATTGAAAATTAATAGTATGAACATCTAAAAGCATTTTACTGTTGGGAAATCTTTGGAGGCCATCTAGTGAAGTCTACATGAACCAAAGATAATTTAATCGCACCTGGATTGCCGGAGTGCACTAAACTCTTCTACCCTGCATTATATGTTTTTATGTACACGGATGAGAATACTGTCCTTTGAGAGTACAATTCTAATTGATTTGTTACACAAACTACGGAAAAGATTCTGTTATTGTATCACTTTGTTGAGTTCCAAATTTGGAAAAAGGTTTCAATTCAGATTAGGCGTAAATGAAGTGTATTTTTGCAAGCGGTTGGTCTATTATAGTAGAGGCTTAAATATTTCTATACTTAAGGCCCCGTGTACAAATATAGTCTCCTTCTTAAAAAGGAAATAGAAAATATTGATTTCTTAAAAATTTCGAGTATTACAAATTAGGGAGATTATTTATCAAGAGCGAAGTTAAATCAACATAGAAAAAAAGAATTTACACAAAATATTCCTTATTGTAAAGAATATTTTTAAAATTTTCCCCCCATGATTATTTATATGAATCAACTGATATTGAAGTATAGGACACAATGTTATTATTCAGCTGAAAGAGGTGGAAACTAAAAAGAAGAAAATTATAAGAAAAATTTTGAGAACTGTAATGAAAGTTAATTTTTCCTGGACAATAAGGTTCTTTAATGATATTCTTAAAGTAAAGTTATCGTTAAAGACACTTTTAAAAAGTTTAATATTTGCAGGCATCACTAAAATGGAGCTTTGTTTTTGTTTTCCATTTCTCATTTTGAGCATGTATTTTAAGTAGAATGCATGAGTTAAAATGATATATACAGGTACCAATTAGATCTGCTTTGTAAGAATGGGGCTAATAAAATGTATTCTCGTATTGAAAATGATTTTTAAAGATATTTAGCTCCGAAATTTGAAATAATTGGTCCAATTTTTCCAAAAATAATTCTGTTGAATATAACCTGCATGGAATCACATAATTATTCATTTCCTACGTTTGACTTGATTGCTTGTGGCTTACGTATTTTCGGTACCTGACTCGACGGATTCTTTTTTGACACGCAGAATCATATTTTCAATTTGGAGAAAAAATAGAAACTAAGTTTTAGAAGTTCCGTTTTTCCCATGTTTTGAATTACAAAATACACTGATAAGACAAACAGATATAAACAACAACTTATGTTTTGATTTTCATACTCTGAAAACAATAGAACAAATAATTTTACTTTATTGAAAATGGTTTTCAGAAATATTAAGTTGCAAATTATGAGATCATAGCTCTGAAATTTCAAAACATTTTTGGTCTAAATAAAATCTGCATGCATTTAAGTATTTATTTGTTTCAAAATGTGGTTTGTTTGTCTGTGGATTACTTTTCCCGGATATCTAATTTTATGGATTTCTTACCCTAAAATCACGGCTTCACCCCTCAAGAAAACAAGATAAGCTAAGTTTTAGTTGTTCTTTCACAATAATAATGTTTATGTACAAGATACAAAATATAACAATAAGACAATTTATTTTTAATTGTTCTGGAATAAGGATATTATTTTAAGTCAAATAGAACAAGTTAAGGTATCCGATTAAGTTCGGAATTATGATTTTGAAAAAAAAGTTATAAATAAATTTTTTTTGATATTTAGTATCATCTGAATTAGAATGTACATAACAAAAGCATTTCAAAAATTTTACTACAATGAAAAAAGTTTAAAATGCAATTTTTTAGCATAACATAAGAAAAAAATAGCACATTTTCAAAATATCCTCCTATCATGAAAAATCTTTCTATAATATTGTTATTCAGCATATGTTTTGATATGACACATGTACAGAGCCTGAACTAGGAATTCTTAATAATTCACATTATTTGCACAGTTATTAAGAGTCGAAGTAAGAACATGCGCTTTTTTTTAAAAATTCCTCCTCTCTTATGCATTAAAATGTGAATAAATCCACTTATATACAATACATTACAAAAATCCTAGTTCAGGATCTTAAGAATAATATGAAAAATATCTCTTCCAAATTCAATTAATTTATAGAAAAAAACATAAGAGTTATTATCTTTCAAAAATTGTAAACTTACTGAACATTAAATTCTTCCGAAAATGGATTTAAAGTTAAAACTTGTTCAGAAAACAAAAGAAATTGTCTGATATTAAAATACTTATAACATGATTTCTATGTACCGTAGCTACAAATGGAAATTTTAGAAAGAGAAAATTTTAAATATTTTAATGGATAAACAAAAAAAAAATCGGTATTTTCTCCGAAATTCGAGTTTTTTATGTCGTCGTATACCGGATCGGCGTCACAAATACGTAAAAAAATGTAATAAATTTGTCTTCGTACATAATTATATCCATATTCGCAGTTGATGCAAGTTAAAAATGAAGTTACCTCCAATGAGTGATATTCCACATATCATCTGCGATTCGAATCATTACTTCTAATAAAAGGAGAAAAAACTTTTTGTCCTATGGTCCTTTGCCCCCATTTTCACTCTACCCTTATCATAAAGTCGCTGAAAGTAACAACGAACAGGAAGCAGATCTGACATTCAAAGTAATAAATTATACATACATTAATGGAACACATTCGTTAATGCAGTGTTCGGAAAAAAAAATTACTTCCTGTTGTTTTATTTTGAAATATTTGGGAGTTTAGACGATGCATTCAATATAAATTTTGAGGAAATCAGATTTCAAAGTAGTAGGGGAAATTTAGATATTATAAGGATTTTTTGTGTTTTTGATTTATTCAATAATGGACGAAATAGATTAAGTTAAAAAAAAAGTTATTTTACACATATTCCAGAGACACTAGTCATTTATAATATAGATGATATTGGAAAAAAGAGTTTGTTTTTCTATTCAGATATATCTTCAATTCTTACACTAAAAACACACACAGTAAATTCTAAATAACTTATTCTTGAAATGCGATTATTATTTGTCATAAAGGAAGATTCGAAAACTATTGATATCTTAACCTATATAAGAAGCTATTATAATTATTCTTTCTATATTCATCAATTCTATACGTAAAGAAATTATTTTGTTAAATTATATACAAGACATAATGCGTAATTTTTAAAATTTACAAATAAAAAATTCGTTTTATTGCAATTTTATTACGTTTATCAAAGTACTGGATATCTACGTACTCTTACAGTGGCAAAAAAAGAGATGACAGTACTAAGCAAGATGGACATAATTTTTTTATGGAATTTTTGAGGGGCAAGCCTTTCTTTTCACTTTTTGTGGGAAATATACTACATTCTAAGAAATAAAAATATTTCGCTTATCTCTCTGTGACTTCTTTATACCAATAAAATCTTTGTGCTCATTTTTTTGCTGTACACAACCATCCGTCATTCATCAATTTTTTATTGCACTCAATATTGACCGTGGTAGTCTAGAGGTCAAAAACGTTGACTCCCGGCCAGTTTTGATCCTGTCAAGTTGTGTGTTCTAATTTTAATGTCACCACTAATATTGTACCATATTGTGGTGTTGGAACACGTAAAATGTGGTCGAAATCCCAAGTCATTCTTTTGGCTCGGTGTGGACGTTTGAAGTAGGAGGTGCTAGCTCAGGTATTGTCTTCGTCAATTGATCTAGGTTCAAATTTAGAAAACTCATCATTAATAGCCTTTATATTGTCTCTGAGTGTGATGCTAATAATTAATTGCAGTACCAGAACTTACATTTAATAAAAAAATGATTTCATAAAAGTAATATTTTGTTGTCCGCTGTAGGCTCTTAGTTTCATTCCTGAAGATTTCATTCACTACCAGATACACAATCAAATAGTCCAACTTTAGTGGCTTAAGTTTTTACTTATTGTTAACAGCCACACAACACACACAATTAATATAATATTCAAAACTCACTAACACTAAACATTTGACTGTTGTTTCATGCCATTTTTGTTCGTCATACTACCTGTCGTAGCCGCCATTCTTTCTCTGTCTTCACTTCAGCAATTGTCATATTTCCTCAGCTCGGTGGCGTGGCAAGCAGAACGGAACATTCTTCCTCAATTCGGTGGCGTGGCAAGTAGCAGAATGGAACAGTCGTGATGCATGGATATTTTTGTAACTATCTTTAGTGATCTGCGTACGCGTGTTCTTCTATTTCAGAATTGATCGGATAGTTGTTTTGAAATTGTGTAACATCAAGAATATGATGGCTAAGTGGCATTAAAATTTTTTAGGATAAGTAATAGTTTTTTTTTTAGTCCGGCGAATCTAACAATAAACATTATCTATAAATAAATAGGTTTTGTGATAAATTAAAAATCAACAAAAATTAAACCAAATAGGAAAGAGAAAGGAATAGGTAAATTAAAGCTTTTTGGGTGGCTTCTTTTTATGCATTAGCATATTTATTCATTTTGCTTATACGTGCGAGGAATTTCCGCACTAAACATTTACAATCAAATCTAAATGCATGGCCTTTTGAGAACATAAATGGCTTCGAAGTCAATCTAAATTGAATAGTCCTTTTTATAAAAACATGGTACATAATACGGAATGTAATAAGGTCTTACAAATGGAATACTTTTAGGAAGCTTCAAATCAATTGAGTGATTGTGTAATGTGATGGCTTGAAAGCGAAGAAAACATTTAATGGAAAAAAATGTTTCGAGAACTAAACATAAGATTTTGCATGTACATTCGTAGATTTACTTCTTAAAATGAAGGATTCGACACGCATTGCTTAAGAAAGTCTTTGTTCTGTTGTATTAATTAGAATTAAACGCTTTACCAACGATAAGATATAATTAATTAAATATTAATATAATTAATTAATAAATACAAATCAGTTATTTATTTCAGATTTGTGCTCCCAGATATTGCTTTAAAAATATTCATTATAAAATACTTAAAACTATGCACAATCATATGACAATGTTTGAAAAATAAAGTGTTATTAATGTTTAATTTTTTAAAAAAATATCGATGTTTTAAAAACATTTTTAAGACTATTTAATATTCGAACGCAACGTGTCAAATTCTATAAAGCTTTCTATGTTAAGCTTTATTAATCTTTTAATAATGCTTCGCGTATAAAATCACTCTGCCTTGAATTATTAACTCAAACGCTCTAATATATATTAACAATTGATACAAATCTCGCTTTATTTTTCCATTCATCGCCAACTTGTCTAGTATATACAGCGAACAAATATTAAAAGCATACAACAAACAATAATAGAAGCAAATGACTACAAAGGAAAAAAAATAAAGGAATATTTAAATATTAAATTTTAAGTAAACAATATATTTTTAAATTGGAAAATAATTTAATAAACGTAATGTTAATATTTTGTTGAGGTATTATACTTAAAATAAGAAATAATTTAATAAACTAAATATATATTAAGGGAAATGTATATCTATTTTTGCCATAAAAAGAAAATTAAATCATGATGTATATGTTTAGAGTCATGTATGTGTGACATTGGGCTATTCGCGGTTTCTCTTCACTAACCTTGGGGACTTTCAAATTGAGATTGATTGCTTTCGCTAAACAACCTTTGCCCAACCAAAAATGAAACGTGATGAAGAATGTAATATGCAAAGCAGTTAGGAATGAAGTGAAGCGGTTAAATTAAGAAGTATATAAACTCCATCTGAAGGAGTAGAGAAAGAGAGGAGAAGGAGGATCAGAGAGGCGTTGCAACGAGAGGAGGTGGAATCTAAATGCTATAGTATTGGAAAGCTGATTTAAGGATTAGAGTTGAGGTCCGAGTGTAAACCACTCGGGTTGAGAATTGTTCTAGTGTTTTCAACAGTTGTTCCAGATTCAGACTTGCAGTTGGTAAGAAGCTGTTAGATTATTATTGGTGGGTTGAATTAAAGTATTATTAAACTTGACCTGGAGAGCTATATTATTATTGTCTTAGAGGATATATATTAATAAATGTTGAAAGTGGTTTTGGTGGTTCTGTAATTATTGGTGTCATATTGTTTAATATTAGATATTAGTGATGGCACAAGATAACATCCGAGGTAATCGGATGTTACATATGTTCAGAATATGAGAATAAGAGAAAGAGAGAGAATTAAGAAATTGATATTGAATCATTTTAATTGCTATAATTAAAATAAGATAATATTTTAAGCAAATACCATACTTAAAAATTGCTTAATTTATAATTTATTACCTTAATGTAGAATTATTTTTCATAATTAATAATGCACAATATAACCTATTTAAATTTATGAGCATTCTTTCTCTGTAATAATTAAAATAGCGATAATCATACTCTCGAAAATTTCACGTTTTAAAATTTTCTATCAGATGCCAGATACATTACAGTTCAATTTTTGAAATTTCTTTAAGAAAGAAAGAAAGAACTACCAAATTATTTTAAATATACACAAGAGCTTCTCGAGTTAGTTATTAATGAACTAATTACACTTAAAGAGTTGTAAATAAAGAATAAAATAGATCAGCGAAATTATTTAGAGAATAGAATATAATATCGCATCGAGTCTGGATATGTGTGGATGGTTGTAGTTAAAGAAAGGTATATATAAATCCTAAGACAGTAAACAACTCAAATTTCTATTTCTGTTATAATATTTTTGAGATTTGAATGTCGAGGCGAAGTTGTAAACTAATCACAAAAAAGTAATAAATTCAAATTTTAATTAATTCTATTTATTCGAAATTTGAAGAGGAGATGTGTTTTAAATATAAATTTATAATGAATTCCATTTTCAATTTCTACACTATTTTTGAGTTTTGAAAGTCGAGGAGAAAGTGTATACTAATAAAAAATAGCAATGAATTCTAAATTAATTATTTTTTTAAAATTTCTTAAAAGTTTTTTGCTAGTAAGCTAAGGAGAAAAAAATATTAATAGCTAATAAAAAATAAATAATCATTTTTTTTTAAATAAATTCTACATTTTAATTACTAATTATAATAACTACTTCAAAAAGTTAAGCAAAATAATATTGAAACACATAATTTATTTGTTCAGTGACAAATTGTAGTTTCAAGAACATATCTAACTATTTAGATGCTTCGAACAAAATCAAACCTCCAATTCAACCAAGATGATCATTAAAAATAGTAGGTACTACAGTTGTAGAAGCAACTAAGGCTGAAATTTCTCAAGTGATGTGACGTAGAAATTTTGAAAACCTGATATTGAGTGCCCTGGTCAAGTGACCTTAATTTGAAATCTTGAAGTATTGCGTTAGTAATCTGTTATAAAAGTTTAGAGTATAATGTGAACTAGGAAGATTAAATTTAACCATTCTTAGAATTTCTCATTTTGACGATAGATGTAAATGATATTATGAGAAATGATAATAAAATGAAAGTGTGACGGGTCTATCCCCGACCTAGTCACTAATAATCCTCTTGGAGGAGTTTTCACTCCTCAACAGTTATTTGTATTGAGGAGCTTCCTCCGAAGAAGAGAACGGAAACATGCAAATTAAGACTGATATATGTATATATAGTGTAAGCTTTCAAGAGAGAAAGAGGGGATTGAGGGGGGGAGAGATAAGATAGATTTCTAGTTAAATTGTTCTGTAGATTTGTAGCTGAGCTGTCAATAAAGTAAATTGTTTTAGAAATGTCGACCCTTCCTTCCCATCCTTCCATACCGTCCGATCAATTATTATTACAAAAGTATTTCATTTCTACTTATTGACAATTAACAATTTATATCAAGTATTATACACTCAAGTGGATATTATTTTAATTAACCCGAAAAGGTCGTACCTGACCACTTTTAAAAAATTTATCTTGGTTTTGCGCATATATTTGATATCTGAAAAAATTGGGCGTATATTAATTATTTCTTGCATTTTTTTAAATTTTGACTTATTTCTTGCATTATAATCTTTTAAATTAAATCAATTTCTTGAATTAAGAAACCCTTAAATTCCAAATTTTATTGTACTTTTTCCTCCAGATATCTTAGGAAATATTTTAGATAGAATCATACGATCGGAAATTTATGTAGACTTATGAATTTGTGGAATGGTAAGCAGTCAAGAAAAAATGGACTTAGAGCACAAATAATTATATTTATTTGGATTTCTTGCATTAAGAAACCCCTAAATCAAGAAAGTACTTTTGTCTTAAATCTTGTACTTTTTCCTCCAGATATCTTAGGAAATATTTTAAATAGAATCATACGATCGGAAATTATAAGAGAGTATATATTAATTATAATTTTAATTATTTATTCACTTATGGGGATGAAAAAAGGAAGACGATACGTTACCTGTCTAATAAATAACGCGAATTGAGGCTTAATATGAGTCTGTTGAAGCTATGATAATGAAGGTGGCACACCACCTGATGGAGCTGACAGAAGGCTTCCAGCATGGTTTTAGACCAGTGCTCCGCAACCTTTTCTCACCTACAACGCACCAAAATTCTTTCTGGAATTTCGCGGCACACCAAAAGCTAAGGTATATAGGTATTAACTGATACACAAATTTTACAATAAATGTTTGTTTTTTATTTGAAAAGTATACATACATAAAACCATAACATATTTATTTCTACGCAATCATAATAATTATTAATGTGATACCTGCGCTTGTTTCAATGAGCACAAAAGTTTTATATTCGGCGCAATATTTGACAACGCAACCCGAAGTTCTTGGTCAAGATCTTTTAAGCATGACCGCTTATCATTTTTAATTAATACAAGAGTTGAAAAATTTAGCTCACATAAATATGTCGTCGAAAATGGAAGTAATGTTAAGATTGCTTTGTAGGAAATGTGAGGATATTCTTTTTTAACGTAAATCCAGAAAACATCTAATGGAACTTCGGAGAAGTATAATTTTAAAGTCATGTCATTATTTAAATCTGTAAATTCCTCTCGAATTTGTAGAGGCAGTGCTTCCGTAGAATTTATTGCATTGGTTGCAAAAGGATTTCGAATCCAATCGTATTGTTCCATATTAATGGAATAAAAATATTGATCAAATTTCTGCTGAAGCATACTTAAATGTTGTTGGGCCAGATCCACAATTAATTGGTTGTTTTCAATTGTAATATGATTGGTCCTTTGGTACATTTCCAAACATCCTTTTTGCAACTCTTTCTTCCAAAGTTCGAATTTTTTAATAAATCCTTGTAATTTTTTGGAGCACATCAAAATATTCTCATTTCGACCTTGCTTTCTTTTATTAAGTTCATTGAAATGCTCGAATATATCAGCCATGTATGCAAGTTTGACTATCCAGTAATCATCATCAAGGTGCTGGCATATATCGAGCATATTCTGTGTTAAAAGAAATTCACACACCTCGTGACGAAGCTCAAATAATCTAGCCAAAACTTTGCCTCCGGATAGCCAACGAATTTCTGTATAAAATAATAAGGATTCATATTCGGCTCCCATTTCTGCACAAAGTAATCCAAAAATTTGCGAATTTATGGCTCTTGATTTAATTAAGTTTATGATTTTAATGCATTCATTCATCGTGTTCAAAAGTTCTTCCGGCAAATTCTTGATCATCGATGCTTCTCGATGCATGCAGCAGTGTGTAAATTGTACCGTCGGATTTTTTTGTTTTACACAAGAGACAAAACCTTTTCTACGACCCGTCATTGCCGCAGCGCCATTCGTGCAAACAGCAATGCAGTTGCTCCATTGAATATTACATATTTTGAAGAAATCATCGGTTACTCGAAAAATTTCTTCACCGGTAGTTCGCTCTGGAACCTCCTTACAAAATAAATAATGTTCTTTAATAAAGTCCTCGTCAACGAAACGTACAATAGCTATCAGCTGTGCTTTATTTTTAATATCAGTTGTTTCATCGATCTGAAGCGCAAATTTTTCAGCCGATAACAGTTTTTTAATCAGTGTTCCTAAAATATCGCTTGACATATCGTGAATACGTCTTTTAACAGTATCAGCAGACAACGAAACTTTATTCACTTCCTTAACTTCATTGGGCCCAAGCATAAGTCTAATTATTTCCATGCATGCTGGTTTAATAAGTGTTTCGCCGACAGTATGTGGCTTCTTCTGACGTGCAATTAATTTTGCAACATGATAGCTGGCTTCTAATGCCTTTTCAGAAACTGTTACGGCCGATTTCATAAATTTCTTCTGTTTTTTTATTTTGTTCTAAGCACCTCTTAAAATATTGTTTGTCTTTGTTGGCGCAGCTAGGATGGCTTGAATATAGATGCCGCTTTAATTTACTGGGTACCATTGATTCGTTTGATAGCTGATCGCCGCAAATGAGGCACTGTGGTCTTGGTGCCGTTTCGTCACCATACCACGAGAATCCATATTTAATGTAGTCTTCGTCGTACTTTCTTTTTACTACCTTCTTTAGGTTTTTTGTAATACTTGTGCTGGGTTCTTCATCATCTGTACGTGAAGACGAATCTTTCCAACGTAAAAATTTATCCATATTTAAAGGGGTATAAAACTTAAAAAATTTACAAAGAACGTTAACCATACATAATTCAGTAAGATAATTAATAATAATTATCGTTAGTGGTAGGAACGTGTTTATTTAACTTTGTGTTGTAAAATAGTGACAACAATGACATACGAGTGAACGTGATGTACCACGCGCAAATGCAAATAACACATGCGCATGAGTCTTCAACGACGCGCATAATGGTCATTTTGCTTTATCTATGATTAATTTGGTGGGTCTTGGTGTTTACACAACACACTGTGCAGTTTTCAACTGTTCTCACCAGGGGACCATTGAATAATTATTTAGTTATAATAATTATTCTATAGTATATTTAGAAAAATAGACATTATTATAAAAAAAAATTGTCATTGTGTATTAAATAAATGATGAAAAACTGTAAAATGTCAAATACAATGTATTTGACCGCGGCACACCTGTATCTGGCTCATGACACACCTGTGTGCCGCGGCACACCGGTTGCGGAGCACTGTTTTAGACAATGGAAGATTCACATTGATCGTTGTAGGGATAGAAAAGGGTATATATGGAAGATGATAATAAATAAATATGTATGACTGCAAAAAAAAATATTTATACAGTTTCAGTCTCCTTATTTAATAGCCACACCTCGTAAAATATGAATTTAGACAATTTAGAGATTTTTTTTTGTTTATCTCAGTCTAAGCATATTTGCTATTGTTTAAAAAGTGTATTGGAAAAAATATTGTATGGTGAATTTTTGTGGTATTTTGAGATCATTCCAACAAATGTTCAATATGTGAACTTTTTTTGTTGCATAACAAATATTTAATATGTTCTAACCAACAAATATTTAATCATGTTCGCTCATGCATTTTGTAGTATCAAAACTGCCAATGGTTCCTAATATTGCATAAATGCGTTCTTTAAGTTCTTGTAGTGTTTTCGGCGTCGATGGCTCATAAACAGTATTTTTGACGGCAGCTGTCGTAGACATCGAACAAACATCTGCCCCGCCCTCTTCACTGTTTTTTTTCCAGACACACGGACACTATTTTTCTTTCTGCTCAAGCAACCTGTATATTTAAAATGCCTATACCATTGCAGATTGCTCTTGCGACTTAACGCTTTCGTTTCGTAGCGATTTTTAAACATATAATTTTCAGAAATAACGGAGAAAAAGTGTATATATATATATTCTAATATGTAAAAAACTGTCATTGTTTCCATTTTTGAATACACAATCACAGCATTTCATGGTTGTGCTTCTTCAATTTATCATCAGTAGGAAAAAAAACACCTTGGTATATTTTTCTTTGCATTCGTGTATCTTTTATTGTAATATGCAATACAGTCTCGAAAACATAAATTTTTAAAATTCGGTCATCCATTTGTGCTAAACCTGTGTTACTGCAGCTAATTTATCCTTCATTTTCACAATGGAACAAGTAATAATATTGGTGTGTGTTTTTTTTTTTTACAAAAATAGCGATTTTTCAAGATGAATATGGAAACGTCATCATGATATTCTTCTTAAGCTTAGAGTTATAATACAATACATTCATATAAAATATTACTATTAAATGTTGCTATGTACTTTATGTATAATATAAAATTTTTTGCAACAAACTTAAAAATACGAATTATTTATGGACTTCTTTCACCTTACATATTTTAGGTGTGTGCTTGCTCCGTTACCTTCTTCCCATAAATATAGCAAGCATTTTATTACTTTTTGCATGTACCAGACTCTGATAAATTGCTCTACCCGACACACTACATTAACTTTCCTAGCCGAAAAGGAGTATTAGGTAAATAAAATATAAATCTCGCCAAATCTCGGGAACCAAGTGCACCTGGAGCGCCAAGTCGTTATGATTTAGCGCCATTGATATTCGGGAAAAAAGAAATGTGTCACGATATATTACAAGGAATCGTAAATGGGAAAAGAATTCACTGTAGATTTCAATGCATTTGCATACTTAGTTTGAAACATTTGGTGAATTTGTGTGGTGTGTTTTGATTCATTTTGAGACATTATTTAAGTTCTTATTTGAGAATTTTTATTTTTCGTTTAAGATATGTGAAAATCGTGCTCAGAAATTCTTGATTCCACATTGACTTTTAATATAAAATTGTTTATTATAGAAATTATTTTATAACTTTTATTAAATTCAATTTTCTGCATAAAAATTTCGTAAATTTGAATTTACGGTATGTGCCTACCTGTGGAACATATTTTTTCAAAAAGAAAAAAAAGGGAAAAAAAATTTACTAAACAATTTTGTTTTTATTTACAATGATTTATAAAATTGTAAATTCAAAAGTCATTTTAATGAGCATTTTTTTTTCAGATTATGGCCGTATTTGTTTAAAATTTAGTAAAAACTGACATTTAAGTTAAAATTTATATAACAAATTCTAACTAATATATTTCACTTTATGTTTGAACAATACATTTTATATGTATGTACCTGTGTCTTGAAGCAGAAAAAAATGCAGTTAGCTGTTAAATTTACTTACTTATATCAATACTTATAAGAATAACATGATGTTTTAAGAAAATCACGTTTTAAAATAATAATATCTCTAAAATAAATAGTTATATACGTAAAAACTGTGTTTGAGGTTCAAAACGATTTAGAGAGGTACAAAACCTTGTGGCAAAATTTGATTTGAATACATGAGGTACTTTTAAAAAAATGAGATTTGTCGTAATAAAAGAAATTTAATTCGCAGTTTTTCAGAAAATTGAAATAAAGATTTTAATGTTTTTAAAACTACATACTTTCATTAATACATAAACTAACTACCCTAGAAGCAAATGTTAGGAAATTTTGAAATCTTAAGTATGTGGGATTTAATGAAAAGTAATAAAGAAACTTTAGAACATTTTCACGAAAACAATGATTTTTGAGTAGGCACATATCTTAAATATTCTGAATTCTTAATTAGGTTGTCTTTGTGAAATTTCGAAGAGCCTAATCAAAACTCCGAATATAATTACAGGCAGAAATTTGTTCCAATTTTTATATAAATTTTCCGATATTGTAACGCATAAATAAGCTTATGATGCAGTTTTCTTAAAATTTAGAAACATTCCAAAAAATAAACCACTTTTCACGTGAATACGTACAGTTTAAAGACCTTTTAACATTGTAGCATAAGAAAATGAAATATTAAACACATTTTACACTAAAAAAATTGATTGATATGGATGGAAATTAGTAATATTATAAATTAGGCTGTTATCTAAAGCAGTTGTTCTTCAACTTTTTAATCTGATAATTCCCTTCCCTCGCTTAAAAACTTCGAACGACCCGTTTAATGAGCATGAGTTAAGTTTGATGATTCCAGAGTGGAAAGAGTTTGCAGTTTTCGAAAAACAAAACATCCGTGATGGAGAAATAGGTACCACACGGATAATGTGTTTCGTAGAATTTTCTACCTCAGCACAATAATCCTGTACTTCGTTATTCTATCTTTTCTCCAGACATGATTCGATATGAGTTACAGTTTTTACCTAAGATAAAATGCCCCTGAAAGGAACCAGATTTTATCGCGTGTAAAGTCATTCAATATGCAGCAAACCAACAGAGCACCACGTCAAAAGACATGTTTTAGCGCTGCTATCGACGATGGTAGAATCGTTTGGAGAGGAAAGTGGAAACTATATACGGGCTTTGTTAACTCGCTTTTTTTTATCATGGGTCCTGTTATAAGATTTAGACTATTGTTTTTTTGGATGACCTCAGGACTTTCTCGAATTAAAATTCATAGCACGCATCTTCCCAAGTTAAAAAGATTGTAAAGGAATGTATTATTACTTTTTGAAACACTTAACTCTTTTACTGACTACCCTATATAACTTCAATTTGTTCTGTTTTATTGTTTGTTTTTAGGTATTAATTGTAATGTATAGTAAAGAACTAGTTTTTTGATATTTTAATATTCACACTTAAATGATTATTAGAGTACCTTACTAAATGTAAATTATTTAAAACTTATTATTGGAAGCACGTTAGTATACAAATATGCAAACTTAAAATCCTAAATATTAATTTATTGTAGCAAAATTATGCGTTTAACTAAAAAAAATAATTCGAGATAAAAACCAACGTTTTTAAAACCAACGTTTTTAAAAACAACGTTTTTATATAGTGGCAAAATTTATTAAGAAAGATTATTGAAATATTAGTTAAAACTGGTCGCAAATATCTAAATATTGCATTGTTAGGCAAGTAAGAACGGTTCCCGAAATTTCAGAACTCTAGCTTGATGGGAAGTTGGTTAATTTAACGATAGAAAATTTGATGACACACACACACACACACACACACACACAGAAACACGAACCAAGTGAAATACATAAAAACGTTAAAAGTAACTAAAATTAATTAATTAATTCTGTAAATTAAATGGTTGGAATGCAGTTTAACCCAATCACTCTTGGCGACAAGAATTATTTGGCAGTATTTTGCCAAATGTGGCTACCCTGGTCCGTTTTACGGACTTAACGTTCAGCCAAACAAAAAAATCGCCAAGTTTGATGCCAATTTTGAAATCGCGCCAAGTGGTTGGGATAAACTGCATTATTGAAGAAAATACTAGCTAAAACTTGTCGCAAATGTCCAAATATCGTATTGTTAGGCTAG
>BMAW01125369.1:420919-473147 GCA_019974015.1 Nephila pilipes | reverse complement strand
TAGAAACGCTATTACACTAAGATATTTTTTAATATTTCTCAATAATCACCACATCACATTTCTCTGTTCCGTACCGGATCTCACGTCACTGCTTCGCATTGGCATAACAAGTAGCTAATCAGTGGATAGAAATAATCCTATCCGAGAAACTTTATGCTACTGGGTGAGCAGGGATCACAACAACGACAAGTATCCAATCAAAAGCAAAGGAGCGGATACAATTTATCCCTATCTTAGCAGGGATAGAAGAATAGGCTTATAAGCAACGAACTGTCTTCAATGACAAATTAGGTTATTCAAGGCTGATATTGATGGCATCCACACTTTTTCCTTGTTACTCCTTCACTACTTAGAAAAAGACATTTCATCACAATGAAATCGTTTAAAAGACATCTCTCAACCAATTAATGAGAGAATTGAAGCCTTAGAAGTTGGGATTCTTTGTGAAAGGGAGTTCATACTCCATTCTTGCATTCTTAAAAGAAAAGTAAGAAATGATGACAATTAATCCTCTACATTAAAAAACCAAGATATAACAGGAGTGATATTTTTGGACATTATTTTTTGTGTTTTTTATATCAGGAAGGAAAACATTATTTGATTAAATTAATTTTTTAGCGTTTGTAGTAATACTGTAGAAAAAGTAATCACAATATCTTCTGTAATGTCTCACCGACAATTATGAAATTAGAATAACTGGTAATATTAGAAGAAAGGATTGGTGATAAATTTCGCCCCTACGCAACACGGTGTGGCGACGACCTCACAATTTTGTACCTTGATCAAGTGTTGAGTGCAAACACAGGCTGACACCTCTCTCTCCAAACATCACCCTATCGCCAACGGAAGGAATCAGGACCTCGAGCAGATATACATCATTAGCTCCCTTTAAAGTGAGTCTTTAGCATCAGGGCTTGAATTCACGACTAGATAAAACCGACAACGAATCCGCGACTACGACCATAAGTTATTGGTCACATAAATTAGAAAGAAAATAACAGACATTTTGAGTTTCTTCTGGAATTCAAATGACTCTCTTTTCAAAAAAATCAAAAATAATATTTCGTATAAACTATAATAGAAGACAACAAAACTCAATAGCAAAAATTCTATAATTAATATGATTTGCAGAGGAGAAGAATAATCAATGCATATAATTCAAAGAAAATAATCCACTTAGAAATGTTTGCACCTTTTTCATTGCTGAAAAATATACTTATATGTATTTTTCTTGCTTAAGGAATAACTGGATATTGCTATATAAGGAATAACTACAAAATGTACAGTTAAAAAGAATGTTTTGGTATTTTATTTTAATTGCCACATTTTTTTTCTTTTTAGTCTATTTTATTGATTATACTTCTTTGAAGGAGCCAATGTTTATTATGTTTTGTTTATGCAAATAAAAAGGAAATGAACAGAATTGCATGTTCCAAATTTTTTAAGAGTCCTGAAGGAGAAATGTTGGATGAGACTACAAGAATGAAAATTTATAGGTACTCATAAGAAGTATCGCAGTCCTGATATTTGAGAGCAGTTCAAAAAGTTCTATTTTGGACACCGCATGGGGTTCAATTACAGGTTATGGTTACCGTTCAGTACTGTGATCTGTTCAAGGTTGTCAAAAGAAACCTGACACTGATTCATAGGTTTGTTTAAATTTGGCAACCATTTGCCGAAATAAATTTGATTGGTTACATTTCTATTGATTAGTGCTATATGAAAACTGGATTCCTCATCACACACTAGAAACCAGACAACAATCAAAACAATCGGTTGCCTCAGGTGAATCTACTCCAAAACCGGTGAGACGATCAAATGAGTTACTTCAATGATTTTTTGGCATTCGATGGGTATGACACTTAAAGAATAGTTAGAAGAAAGGAAAAAGATCATTGGGCCTTAAATTATTCCTGTTTCCCGTTCCTAACATGGGCACGGTTCGAATCACCGTCGCATATCAATATTTGGTGTAATGATTAAAAGCGATACATTTTTTATTTTCCAAAAATCCTTCTTACTTAAGACTTACATACTTTCTTTGTAATACTGATCTAATTATATTGTCTTTTCAGGTATTGCTTTTTCGAATCTGTTTAGAATTTTATATAATTTTTTAATAATAATATATAATATTTACGAGTGTTACTCAAAAATCACCTGTTTCTGACCACAGATTGCGTTTTCAAGGAAAATTGGTGTTACCATTGTGTGCTATCAATTGTTAAATGTCTCCCAAATAAACCTGATGCTCTTTTAAATACTAATTTTGACTGACGTTGATATGAATTGTCGTCGTTATTTTGCGTAGAAACGTCTTCAACGTAGATGAGACATGGAGTTCACTGGAAAACAAACAACTGTCAAAACAAGGGAAAGCTTCATGTGAATCCGCTCCAAAAAGGATGAGAGGATCGGAAATGAAAAATGGACAATTTTTTGAGATGAGAAAAGCGTATTAGTATAAATGTAATCAACATTCGTTGAATTTAGATCTAATCGAAATTAGTTTTATAACGTCCGATAGATGTCCTCAGCATAGCTTTCATTTATTACCAACTCGTGAGAGATCAGTAACTATTCTATTTCTTTTCTAGTTTTTGCGTCGATATGTGACAATGGATGAAACATGGCTCCATTATTTCACTCCGAAGTCCAATCGACAGTCATCCGAGTGGAGTGCACACGATGAACCCGCTCCAAAGCGTGGGAAAACGCAACAGTCGGCTGGTAAGGTTATGGAGTCTGTATTTTGGGATGCGCATGGAATAATTTTCATTGACTACCTTGAAAAAGGAAGGATCATCAACAGCGACTATTACATAGCGTTATTGGACCGTTTGAAGGACGAAATCGCCGAAAAACGGCCGCATTTGAAGAAAAAGAAAGTGCTGCTTCACCAAGACAATGCACCGTGTCACAAGTCAGTGAAAACGATGGCAAAAATCCATGAATTGGGCTTCGAATGGCTTCCTCATCCACCGTATTCTCCAGATATGGCCCTCAGCGACTATTTCCTGTTCTCAGATCTCAAAAGAATGCTCGCTGGGAAGAAATTTTCGTCGAATGAAGAGACATTGTCGCCGAAACTGAGGCTTATTTGGAAGCAAAGGACAAATCGTACTACAAAAATAATATCGAAAAGTTGGAGGGTCGCTATAATCAGTGTATCACCCTTGAAGGGAATTATGTTGGATAAAAAAAAATTAATTTTGCCAAAAAAATGTGTTTTACTATGGTAGACCGGGGACTTTTCAATTAATCTGTTATGTCATGACGTCATCTAAAAATTCATGGGCGCTCACTTCTTCAGAGAAGTCAATGTTATCTTCCTATGGATTTTGAGAAAGGCATTCAGTATTTTTATGCTTCTTCCCACTCTTATGTACTATGGACATATCATCCTCTTAAAGGCGTACGCCCATCTTGCTCATTTTCCTTTAAGACCTTTAAGACTAATTAACCAACTTAGAGAATGAGGATCTTTTACTATATTAATCTACTTCCCGAAAAGGTACGGTAGGTGTTTGTGCTTTGCCTATATGGAAGCAAGACATTCCTTTTTCTGTTGTGGATTAATTCCTTTCGGATATCGAAAGTTTCCGTGACATATAGGCAGTTACTTTCTCAAGTCCATCTTGTATTTGAACGATGACTGTGTCTATTCCATAACCACTAGTATCTGTATACATAATGACCCCATAACATTTGAAAGAAAGATAAGAGAGGGCACTTCTGCGTAGAATACCACTGTCTCAATCAGATCACTAAAATATATATGTACCCTCTACTACGCATAGAAAGGGTACACTGGATTGTTTACAGTGTGCTAAATTTTTCTACTCCATGGACCTCCGAACCAATTACTTGCAATTTGAGTAGATGAAGCTGACCGTGAAAAGACAATGTTTATCATTGCAGAAGGACTGTACAAGTTTAAAGTCCTGCATTTGGTCTATGCAACATTCCGTGCCTCCACCAAACCGTAGCGCATGATTGAATGGCTGACACAATAGATATTCGAATAACTTGAATTTTTTTTACTATCTAAGTAGCTGCATTTGTCTGAGAACTCTCTCAGAATGAGAATATATTACTGCTCTAGAAATGTAAAGAATATTCTAAAAGGTATTGGATATTATAATATCTAATACCTTCAATTAAACCAAACTTTATATAAATACATTCAATGCTGTCGACCCTACATTTTATTTCCCAGAATTCTCGCTCTCTAGATGAGCGTTTTACCTCGGCGCCATCGTTAATCGCAAGCGTCGTGGTAGTTTTTTACTTATAAAAGATTGAAGCTCGTTAACACTTCTTAAACCTCAAATATAAGTAATATGTACTTAATTCATCGTATTTATTTAGATATCTTAGTTAAGAACCTCAAACCTTTTTTAAATTATACATATTTTCCAAATAAAATAATCTATCACTATGCATTGTAGTCCAGCTTTAAATACAAGGTTATTTAAAAATGTTTTTTTTTACTTATAATTCTTATTTCTATAATTATTGTACCATAAAATATAATGTATGCTATTCAATATACTATAGACTTTTGTTCTGCTTTGCTCTCTGGTATTTGGAATATAAATATGTGAATAACTTTTAAGATTCTCATTCCAACTAAAAATCGTAAGGTTTGACCTTTATGCTGATGTTTCCTTTTGAAAAAATAGAGCAGTTTCACTCACGTTGAAGTTTGAGTAGCTCTTAATATGAATAAAGACACAAGGAGCAAAGCCTTTTGTCCTCAGACGTTAAATCTCAATTATCAGACAAAAGCTTTGAAAGCTGTCTGCAATTTTAACTAAAGTAAATTTGCATTTGAATAAAGTGTAGAGTTATGAATATTTATAACAAAAACTTGAATTTATAAAAGTTTGATTTGAATAAGCTACGTAAAAATTTTTTAAAATGAAGATGGAGAATTTTTTTCAATCTGTGACATTTTTATAAGATCTAAAAATATAATTACTTTTGACATATTAAACAATTTTCTTAAAAAGTTCAATTATAATTCCAGATGGATTTAGTAAATCCTAAGAAGATATTGTTGTAAGAGTTTCTAAATTAAACAAAAGTGTATTAAAGTGATTTAAAAGAATTTAGGATAAGTTTGTTAATATGAGAGAATATTTAATTTTTTATAAGTAGGTAAATAAAAGCGTTCTTAGAAAAGCTTTATCTAATTTAAAAATTTCTTGCTTTGAATTTAAAATAGGAATTACTTTTTAACATTTAATAAACTGGAATATTATGTATGCATATTTGTATACGTACAAATTCAAAGGAATTATCAACAGAATTTTATTTTTTAAAACAGTTAGAATTGTTGTTAAAATTCTTGACTTGCTTCTTGTGACTAACCAGTTTTGCATGAGTTGTATTATAGATATCTTTCAGTAGAAAAAAGAGTTTAGATGCAGTACATGCCCATATAACACATTCGCCTTTCTCTCATCAAGCTTTACGATATTCATAATTTTATGTTGGAGAGAGATGAACGCGACTTTAGGGTAACTGAATCATTTTCGACGAGTAAAATTAAGTTTATTTTATGCAGAGTTTAAACAAATCTCCTTCTTGAAATTGACACCGATGAAAGTGAAATTTCAACATTAAAATATATGCGTATTTGTGTATTTGCTTAGGTAAAGAAAATCACATTACTAAATATCAATTATTTTTAAGAGTAATTATTGTTCGATTGCTGTATTCACATTTGAAAGTCATGCACTCATCTTTAGGTACATCTTGCATAAACTCTACTGAATTTATAATTTACAGAGTACTTATAAACATAATACTAAACACACTAAACATAATACTAAACACACTAAACATAATTATTATTTCAAAAATTAAACTTAACAAGAAATTCATATTTTCCATAATTTTATACAAACATTGTGCTGTGCTTAAATATTAGGAGTTTATAATAGAACAAAATTATATATATATAACAACCACCATTTTCCCACCTTTTTTATATAGTTAAATCCTTCAAAATACAAGCGTTTGAAAAAGAAACCAAATTCAACAACAAAAAATTATTTGATGATGAGAGTTTTAAATTTCTATTCAGATGTTAAAGTATGATAGTTAACGATAAAATATTAAAATAGACGACAAATTATTCAAGCAAACAACATTAATCTACTCAAATATTTAAATTAAAGTAACTTATGAAATTGTAAAGTAGGTAATGAATTATTAAAGCTGACTATAATACCTACAATAAATTATTAAATTTGACAATGATATCTGCTAAGATCTCAAAATTAAAGCAACCGACAAATTATGAAATTAGAAAATAAAATATTAAAATTGACGTTAATTATTTGCTCAAATATTACAATTAAAGCAAATGGTTAGCTAATAAAATAAGTTATTAAAGTTGACGGTAAAATTAAAGCAAAAGCTAAAAAATTCATCTAGGCAGAAAAAATGTACGTCTTACCTTTCATTTAATTTATTACCATACTATGTTTAGCTTCGTCTGTATTATCATACGGAATAACCAAAAAATGCTTAAAAAATTATTCTGTGTTCCCTAACAATCTTATAAAGATTACCTTTCCAGCTATCCATTACCATTTATACACATTTTGGAGAACAAATCCACTATTTGAAAATAACTAATTCAACATCCAAATTTTATTCTTTAAAAAAATTTAAAAAAGTCTAACAGAATAATTTGGATTCACGGTCCTGTGTTCCTTAAGCGACTTTTGACGTTTCCTTTTTTTCACAACATTTGATCAATATGCCATTTTTTGTATTTCTTTGTTATTTCAGTGGGGAGCTAATAATCTATTTCATGTGTTTTGCTCCTTATGTTTTCCATCGGTAAAATCACACAATCCGGGGACAACATCAAAACAGTGACTCTTTCTTTGTGCTCATTAGGAATCAAGAAAGGGAGATTTTCGGATATTGATCCAGGAAAAGAATTTTTTACATTATGAATGATGTGAAAGACCGAACACAAAAAGACGAGTTTTGAATAGGAAATTGTGTGTTTGGTGTTCCTTTGAGATGTTGTTATACGAAATATTTGTGAATGTATTTTGGAATTATAAGTGACCTAGTTCCTTTTCCTGTCGAAAAAGTGTTAGAAAACTTGTTTTATAAAAACAAAATTTTCCACTCTGCAACAAATTTTAATTTGAAAAGCGTTTGTTACATAAGTAACTAGTAGTTGTATGGATAAATTTCCTTAAGACTATGTATATACGATTAATTCAGCCAATGCATTATCTATAACGGTGCCACGTATAGTAAAAAGTTGATTACACACACAAGAAACCCTTATTTGTGTATACATCAGACAGCAATATATAACTTTATCCAAAAATTTGTGTCACTCATGTTTTGCTCTTCTTCTTCATTAGAAGTTTCAATTATTTTGTCTATCATTCGTACGAGAATGAATTAAATAGCATTTGTATTTCAATATAGAAGGCGCTGCAAAGGCAAGTAGGTGTTACCGTTGTGTAAGGACACCGAACGAAATATCATACTACTTGATGCTTGATTGTGTTCGCTGCTACCTCGACTTGTCGTAATTTATGTTAATTTGTGATTATCGATGAGACCAGAATTCATCGAAGTTTACCGGAAGCCATTTATTGATCGATTATTTCATTAACAGCGCATGTAGAAGCAATGTGAGGGATATTGGTGACGAACTCATCAATTGAACCTCGATCAAGTGACGAAGACTTCCTCTCAAATCTTCTCCACAACGCCTACGGAAGGACATGGAGCATGACGTCAGAATTCGAACCCACGATTCGGCAAAAACTGCGCAGTGCGAGCACGCGAGCACTACACCCGAAGTCAAGCAACAATCGAAAGAAATTATTCGGACAATAAATGGCGAATCTGTTTCAGATAAGCCGAAGATTGCCAGACTGATCTTGTGGTATACAAAAGGTGTCGTACTCATGCAGTTCTCAGGAGATAAAAGTAAAATGTTGAATGAAGAGTACTATAGTGATTATATTCCGTTATCTAGCATGGTTAATTTTGGAATTGACCTCTTACATTTGTTGTCCAATTAAATAGATCTGAAACGAAAGAGTTCTTTTATCATTATTTTATAATTTTATGCAATGCTAATATTTTTTTCATTACAATATTCTGTTGCTAATTTGTTTGAGATTTGAAACACAAATATAGACCTTTTTTATTTCTATAGAAGTTTTCCATGATAATGACTAATCTTATCGTAAATTTCAACCAAAAGTGTTTTTTGCAAAAATGATTTCAGTATTGCATTCTGAATATTATTTTGTTAAAATAAAAAAGAGAAATTTCATAAAGCAAAAACATATCTAGTTTTCTTATTCCTTAGCAATAAATTATACAAATTTGATAGTCTGCTTCTAAAATTAATCCACACTTCTTTAAACAAATTTTAGTGAAATGACTTGAAAAAAAAGTTTTGCTTGAAACTTTCTTCAATTTTTCGTAACATAATTTACAAAATTTGATAAAATTTTTGAATTAGGTTACAGTATTTACAGTTAATTAAAAAATAAATTTGAAATTTTTTTGTCTACCCTTTTTACTAATTTACAACATTGATTGTATGAAAGAAATTTTTAGGATGCTTCACTCATTATTGGAAGGAGCCGTACTCATTTTCCTCTAATTTTTCTATGTTTTCCATCAGTTGAAACATTTTACCCGGAACTTTTTTGCTTAACAGATACATATTTTAATAAATTTATAAGCAAGTTAATTTTTTTTAAATCGGTTGTAAAGACAAAACAACAATAGAACCACATTAATTTTTGTTTAAAACCAAATCTAATATAAAACTGAATGTTTAATTGCTGACATATTACTTCTTCATAAAAACCCAAACTCTTGATAAAACCTCCTCAAAAAATTCTGGAATTGTTTTCAAGTTTTAAGAAATGAACTGTTTATTAAATAATAATATATAACAATGAATTACACACATTATTTATCCTTTTGACATTTTCAGCAATTTGTTTCGAATCCGATATAAAAGATTGCTTCTTCAGTATGTATAGCTTTATGATATTTTACATTACAATCACACTTGATTCCCCGTCCTATCGAAGCGTTTGACAATTCATTCATCATAACTTTATCTTAAAAATTCACGAGTACTGTTATCTACAGTAATTTTGCCTTTATAAAGGTAGAGTATAAGATAGAACGTGCTTTATAAGGGCAGAGTATAAGATACCACTTACACTACCCCCCACAAAGAGTTAGAGTTGATAAATGAGAGCAAATATCGAAAGATATGTGCTAGAAGTAAACTACGCTAAGCGCCAAGGTAATGAGAAAGGATATAAAAGAATAAAAAATATTGTTGTTTGACATACAAACAAGTTTGTTCTTTGTCTGGGGACTAAAGAAAAAACTTTCGAAAAAGTTAAATGAAAGAAAAATAAGTAAAAGTATAAAAAATTAAGTTAAAAAGAAACGAAAAAAGAGCTGAAAACAATCAGGAGTACAATGCAAAAGGTTTGTTATTAAGAGTAAAAAGGAGTAAAAGTATTCCAAAATTTCCTAAGAAAAAGTATTCCAACTACTGATTATTAAATATTTTAATAAAATGTTATATACACTTAAATAGTAATTTGAAACAATATTTTTATTATAATTTGCTTTTCCAATCTTACATTAAAATTAATTATTACCTTATCCAAACTCTGCAAATTACATTTTAATAAAATTTATAAAAATATATATATTTCGAATAAATATATTTTGTATATGCTTTCAATATAATCAGTACCATTTAAAGTATTCGAAGGTGAGTAAATGTTCGTATACATGTTTAATAACAGATTTCGCAGATGAGGCAAGTAGGTATTACTATACACTTCCATCTATTAAAGGGACCAAAAATTTGACATTGATTCATAGACTGGATTTGCTTTTGCAGCCATTCACTTCCGAATCCAAGTTTTATTGCTACCTTGTCGAGTTCTGATAGTTATTTTGTATTGAAATTAAACATTCGATGAAACCTGGGTTTTTCATGAAATACCGGAAATCAAGCAGGAATAAAAACAATGGATCGCCTCAGATGAATCCGCTCCAAAGAAGGTTAAGACTACCGAAAACTTTACGGTGACTTATTTTTGGACGAAAAGGCTGATCATTGACTTCTCAGAAAAAGGGAAAACAGACAAATGAACAAAACAGCTCTGAATCACCCAATTTCCGTCACAGGCTTCAACATTATTGTATTATTTGGGTTTTATTTAAAATCATGTGTTTGCTACTTTTTTTGATTAATCTCTATTTACAAAACTTGAAATTTTAATAAGAAATATTATATGGAACCTTTTCATGTCCCCCCCCCCCCCCCCCCGGGGGGGCCGCCGGCAGGAATATTTGACTAATGGAAAAAGTAATCTTGAAGTATATCTCAGACACAACATACTTCTTTTGGGAAATATTTTGATCAAAATGTTGTTTGCCTTCTGAGATTCAAGGATTCATCGTTTTTATCTGCTGTTTATTTGAAATCTCTATATTTAACTTCTTCGGAGGAGAAAAACATTTTTTATTCGTATTCTTAGCAAATCTCCAGTTGAGTAACTCGAGTGGGCGTCGAAGGTTTTCAGAAATGTCTTTTTCGGTGAAGCGTCACGTTGCATAGGTATCGGGTGAATTTCTAAGTCTTAATCCAATAGATAAATATACAAAAGATATATCTTACAAAAAACGCAGTATTTCTTATCTGCAACATGCAAAATATTTTTAAGGAAAATATATGTATATCATTCTCACATAAAAAAAAGTATCGTCTTTGTTTTGATTTTTTTTTTTCAATTTAACATTCTGTTTCCATTTATTATTTTTACTTTATATTCTTTTCTTGTGTAACATTGTAGGTAATTCTTTTTTTAATTTCATTTTCACATAGAAGTAAAATGAATTTGAAAAAAAGAAATAAAATCAATCGCGATTATCGCCTACGTGTCAGAGAACATAAATAACATGATTTGCGTTCCATATTGCTTTTATTTTCAGTCTTTTTAAGCCGGAAAACTCAATTCTTACTTTTCTGAGTAAGACATTTACACTAAAAAAATGTTCTTAATCTGGGTGCCAACATTAATAAAATCAAGGTCACAATAAGAAAAAGCCACAAATATAACTCTCGTCCTGGAAAGGGAAATAAACGGAACCATCTGCGGGAACATTATTCAGGACTGGCCACCTCTGCATCAAAGAGCTACTTTTATAAAATTACTTAATACCGATATTTATTGATTTATGGAAACAATTTTATTTAAAAATCACTTAAAATTACAGATCTTAAAAATATTGCTGCACCCATTTACGTACAAAAAGGAGCGCAAATGGATTAAAATAATCTTGGATTAAAATAATCTAATTCACAATAAATTATTTACAATAAATAGTCACAAATTCAAGAATGGGAAAAACTACACGTATATACTTAATAACAGTGGCTCACGACCTATAGAAGCGGTCGCCTTCATCAGGATTCATCGTACTCGATAGCTCAATCAACTCTAAGATTCACTGCAGAGCAACTATCTGTTCTTCTTTTATAGTTTTAGGAGACAAGAAGTCGCCAAGTCTCCAGACAATCTCGCAAGCACCAATTTGTGGCACTAACATTGTCAAATTCATTGCGATGCATGAGCTTGAAGATATTTGTAAATTTCAGCAATATTGGGAAGAATAAGTAATAAAAAAAAAGTAACTCGCATTCACTCATCTTAATTACCCAGAAACTTAATGCTTATTTTTTAATATTTCTCAACTTTGAAAATCCTAAATCGCAAGGATATGAAGTGAAAATAAAATAGTATCTCTATCGTAGTTTTTATAAACAGGGGCTTTCATCTTTTATATGGATCCAACATTTATCAGAGATATGCGCGTTTTCTGAGTGTTATTCTGATTTGCTTATTATATTACCATTTAAAAAAATTAATTAACAATTGTCTTTCTCAAAAATTATTTTTATTGTGTATTTGATTTTCTGGTTAGATGCTTAAAATGACTTCATGTAGCACCAGTCTTCCACGTATGTAATGGGTACATGCGGAGCTATTTGGATGGTGTGGCGTAGTGGCAAATATATTTCGAAGCATCCATTTTATATTCAAAATCGTTTATTAACAAGTTCATATCGCACTCATGAAATAACAGAAGAATTCATTTTTCAGACCTCTGCTCTCGCCAGGGACAACGTCTAGTCTGCGATTCCTTCACATTTTCTTGCGTAACTCAATTTGAGGAAATTGTACCCCATCTCACTCTGGCAATGGACTTCCTTCGTAACAATAGTCTTATGCATCTGGTCCAGTCTGAATAGTACATAGAGCGATAAAAATAGCAGAAGTCTCTACATAATGTTCACTCAGGATCTAACCACCATTTAGTTAGTCACGATAAACTCTTTATCATGACTAAATGGTAGTTAGGTTCTGAGGGGATGAATCCTCTTCCATTCGTCATTCTGAGTGAGATTTCTAATCTCTCTCACTCTCTAATAATCCACCTATTTTATCCAAGCTAGTGCTGTTGTCGGTTCTGAGTAGTTAAGGCAAGGAATGTTTAATAAACTCAGAGTTTCCAAAATATTAGAGGAAGCATAAGCTACGATTTAGAAAGTTAAAGGTTCAATTCTAAATATTGTTATTTTATGTAAAGGTGTAACTCTATTTCTTATATTAGACAAAATCCAATTATATCTCTTTATTATACAACTGTTCAACGGAACACGACCGTACTATAAGAATATTTACTTCCTTCACAAAACATATATAAACAAAGAATTGTTGAATCAAATACATTTAATCATCTAGATATTTTCACCTCTAGAATTAAGCGTACATCTTTCAGCCAAGATGTATGACAGTGGTTAAAGGCATATCCCAACCTATCTTCAAAATCCCTTCCTTTTTCTTCTGGAATCAACACCGTGTGAGACAAAAAACATTTAAGATCTAAATTATTTAATATATATAAACAGTAATACATATATTCTCATTCGGCGAGATGCAAATCAATTTCTTTGATCCAGCAAAGCAAAGCATGTGCGCGTTTTTCCCATAAAAGAACACAGACGGTGTTTGGTTAATTAGAACTCTTTTCTAAATTTAAAGTAAAAATCTCCCACCCTCTATGGTCTAACAATGCGCGTTTCAGAATATATGTTGCTTCACAAATACAATTGTGATGTATCATTTCGTTAGAAACGCAGTCATTGACTAGAAAGCATTTTGTAAAATGTTAGATGTTTCTCGAAAGTGAGTAGTTTCTATACATTGACTTAACCCTAGAACACTAATATGTTATACATGCTACTATCATTACTGATACATAAAATTTACGTGCTCATATAAAATTCGTTTCATTTGCTTACATTACATTAATGTTGTTTTTAAATATAATGAAAGCTGTTTGCCTTTTAATTTAATAAAATCGACATAATTGAAAAATATACATTATTAACTACCAATACAATTATATGACAATACACAAGAACCTCCATGACTTCTTCTTGTACTCTCCACATATAGCTTTTCCACATTTGCAGAAGGATTCTGCTCTATACTTTCTAGCAGAAAAAGTTATACAAACATAAATTTTGTTGACAAATAGTCATGTCTTACGGCTGAAGTAAATATTAATATTCCAAGCTAGGCATTTAGTTCATAGTAATTTAAATTTTTTAGGGAACCATCTATAACACTTGCAAAACTTCTTTCGGTTTATTTCTGCGTTTGTGTGAGTAGGAACTTCTTTCTTTTTTTTTACATCGGAAGTAAGCAAATTAAAATAATCCTTAACAAATTGATTCCCAGCAACTGGACTTGGTATAATAAGAACAATATTTTCTACGCCAGTTTCCAGTGTAATTGAATTATTAATTTTCCTATACCATTCCTAACCATTTATTTCTTTTAATAAGTCAGCATCCAAAAATATAATATGCCTTTGTTGATATGTGTCTTAAATATTTGCAGTTTTTCTGTTTTCTTTCGAACATGTAATTCAATTTTCTTTCTTTCTTTTTTTTTTTTTTTTACTTTTGTCCATATCACTACTACTCCAAATTTCATGCATCGAGGAATGAGTCACTAAATCAGGGACAGCCGCTATTTTATCTTAAGGAATATAATCTAGATCAGTATCACTCTTTCATCACCATCTTCATCAAATTCAACGTTATCACCACTTTCAATATCATCAGATTCCAAAATCAATTTAATAATATCTTCATCTGTTAAGTACTTGCTTCCGTTGGCCATTTTTTTCAACACAGTATGAAGTAAGAATCAAAATAGTTTTTTTTTCATGGCGTTCACAAGTTAAAAAATAACAGCCGCTATCACAAGGACTACTCTAAAATAACATATTTAAAAAATCGTGCATTACTAGTGCCTCGAAAAATTTGCAAATCCGGACAACATTTTGCATATTACTAGCGACACGTAAAATTTACCTAGCAAAATTTCGCATAATACAAGCAAAATATGATATCCTCGTGTGAGCTCTAGCTCATGAACCGAGACAATTGTAGAAGAATCAAGTAATATAAAAAAAATTAAATCAATTTCTACTTAGGTCAACAAAGAAATTTTTTATTTTAGTTACTTTTTATTAAGTAATTACAATATATATATATATATATATATATATATATATATATATATATATATATACATATTGCAGAATCACAATATTAAGTATCAAAAGAAATTTTTTTCCACGCTTCGTCACTTATTTCTAAATTTATATCCTGCTAAATATCTTACAAAAGAGAAATTTTTTTTCTACTATATAAAACTAAAGTTAATTATTTGAAAATCAAATAAAAAATAAGTTTGCTTCGATCCGAAGGCATGAAGATCCTACGCCGACACTCTACCAACTTTTCCATTGCAAGACAAATGACACAGTCGAAGCATTGGCTTGTTTCTTAATTCATTCAGTAAATTATATAGTTGGAATGCAGTTTAGCCCAACCACTCTTGGGTACAGGAATTATTTGGAGGTATTTTGCCAAATGTGGCTAACCAAAAAAAATCCCCAAGTTCGGCAATTTTTAAGATCACGCCAAGTAGTTGGGCTAAACTGCATTTTCACCAATTAAATTTAATTAATGAATTAATATTTGAAAAAAAATATTATCATCAAGTGTCATCCACTAAAAGTTTAAAAAAAAGTATTTGAACTTGAGTGAATGAATACAAAATATTTTATTAAAGATTTTAATTTATTAAAAATATTTTATTAAAGCACTCAAGGTGAAAATCAATTCATGAAAGGGAAAGGGCACGAAGAGCTGAAAAGAACCAATAAAGGAAGACCACACTTGAAATTTGTGTACACTAGTGTTCTATGGTCAAAGCAGTGTCAAATAAAAATGTACCACATTTCAGTCCAAACACGAATCCTTTTTGTCACATTTTAAGATAATTTTCTTGTCAGAAAGTTTCAACTACAAACAGAACAAAAGTCTTTATTTATTTATTTTTTAAATAGACCTTTGTGCATTATTTATTTTTTAAATAAACCTTTAATCGTGGAGTTTTCTTTAAAGAGTACTCATTGAGGTAAATAACGGCATGCAATATCTTTCCGGTGTTGGCGTTGCATATGTACAGGAACCCAGACCACGAAGCACTGTTCTAGTACTAATCTTGATAAGCCACGATGATACTTGGCCAAAATGGAATAAGTAAGTTTTGAAACAGTTTATATTGAATTAACATTTTACTCTAATTATACTTGGATGCACAATGTTTTTATTTAAATATTCTGGGACTAGCAGAAAATTTCCGATGAAAACACAATCACAACATTTTGCAAATATAAGAAGAATTTAATTAATACTAGGATATTTATATACTTTTCAAAATTTAAAGTACAAATGGAATGTTATAGCTATTATTCAATGCAAAAGCAATTTCACAAAATAACTTTTCTAGAGATCTGAAAAATAGAAACTAAACCACTGTTTCCATTTGACCAAGCAAGGCCTTAACTCTAAATACTTGAAGAAACTAATAATTTGATCATCAATTCAAAAATATTTCTCAAAACATATAGGGTACTCGTATTCTTTAGCATTGATAGTTAAAATTATTTTTTCCATTACTAACTACACTTCAATATATTTTTAATATTATTTGTGTTTCTTTAAATAATTGTATGAACTTCAAACGGAGGAAAAAACATTCCTTTGTTTAGTACATGAATTTTCTTTCTTATGCGGGTGGAAAAAGTGATTATGGAATGTTGAAATAAATATTTCAGTATAGCTGAGGGAGAATTATGGATTAGTATCGAATAGGTGTGTTATGTGCCTTAAACAAATTAGTTTTATTAAATTTGAATTTAAAATGAGGAAAACTGAAATTATTTGATTAAATCACCCACAAAGGTAATTGGTAACACAACCTGAACTAATTACTTAAATGTTTTTGACTTAATAGAGTTGGAAACAGTCAATAAGAAGAAATAAAAAGTAATGTTGTGAATATAAAAATAACTTCTCAGTAGGTTTCATTGAAGAAAGACAAATCTAGAGGAACTTTTGCTTTCTTTATTATGGAAAGAGATTTCCAATGAATAAAGGAAACCAAAATATTTTTTCCTTATTAAGAATAAATGTGAATGATTCCTAAAATGTATTTCACTCAATAAGAATAAATGTACACGATTCCTAATATGCATTTGCTTCATTAAGAGTAAATGTGCATGGCTCTTAAATTGTATTTCTCTCATTAAGAATAAATATGCATGACTTCTAAAACAAATTTCCCTCATTAAGAATAAATGTGCATGACTCCCAAAATGTGTTGGTATTTTACCACATTAAGGAAATAAAATGTGAGCATTTATTTTTTTTTTCTTTTAAATGTTTAGAAAATAAAAAATATTAGCTTCATTGCTGTTACTAAAAGAACGTAATTTTAGCTTTGAGATAGCAAAAAAAATTATATTTTAAATGACACCGTTAATTTTAACTGTTGACAGTAAATAAAGGTTAAACAGTGATAATCGCTGATTTTGATACCTTAAGTTCTGAGATAAAGGAAATTGGGACTTACCATTGGGATGGCATCCGAGATTAGATCGGCCCGAGTTTGCATGGGAAAGTGAAACCTATAAAAGTAATCCTTGGAATGGGGATCATCGTCTATCCTCGGTAGTCTCCATTCCGCAAACACTACAAAAGGTCTTGGTTCTTTTGGATGCCACTGCGGATCGACTTGTTGCACCTCTTGGATGGCCTTACCCTCTGCGGAAGCCAAACTGTAAGATCCCCGGGTCTTCATACTGCAATAAGAAACATTAATGAGAAGGACAATTCACCAGAAAAGCAAACACATTTAGTGTATTTTGCAAAATTACCAACTATTATTGTTTTAAAAGTGCGAACAGGACGAAAGAGGTTTCTTTAACCTCACCGTATCTGTGTGTGTGGTCAAGAAATAAGATTTCATAAGTAAAGTATACTTTTCTTATACTGTTTCCTTTTCTTTTTGTTTCCTACTCAATACATTAAGAAAGAAAGTATTATAATAGCAAAATTTATGTTATAAAATAATATTTTTAATCAGTATGATCTAAAAATAATTAATGAAACAAAAGATTCAGTAATAGGAATGTTGTATTTCTACATAAGCGTTTTCAGAATACTTAAAAATGTGTTTCAGTTAGAGTAAAATAAAGATTGTAATATTTTCATAAAAAAGTATTTTTGTTTCTATTTCAAGAGATTTTCTTTTTAAGAATGAATTTTTTTTTTTTTTTTTTTTTTTTTTTTTTTTTCCTTTAAATTTCTCTAATCTTTGGTTCTAATCGCATGAAAGTATGTCTGATCCTTCTATAGATATTTAGTACTCTAACCCAATATTACAGATGAATTCTTAAAGCCATTTTCTTTTTATTATTTAATAAAACAAAAAAAATATGCTTCCGTGAATCAAAATTTTGCTCAAATTCTGAATACTAATGATGGCGTGGCAAAGTATTAAAATATTTCATAAGAGTTAGACGTTTCTAAGAAGAACTCGAAACAAAAGTAGATTAAAAAATGAGCTTGAATTAATTGCACTCAAATAGGATGAGAAATAATTTAATTTTAATAAATTCTAATGTAAAAATTAGAAAGATTTAGAGATTATTTTCCTTTATTTATTAATAATTAATTTAATTTTATGCAATTAAATAGGGACAAAATTTTTATCAACACAATATTAGATTTAATTACATTTCATACTTACTCTGCCAAGTAGAAAAACAAAATGGCGGAATTCTGAGAGAAACCTATTATTTAAAAACAATGACGTCAAACTCAAATCATGTGTTAGTTAGGGCGAATTACGCAGGTGTGAGCGTGAGTGGTCCATTTCAAGAGGTCAAATTAATTTAATGTCCCCTGCTTAGAAAAATAGTTTTCAAGTTGAAAATGCTGTTATAAATATATGCTCTATCAAGAGGGTCTTTGACAAGCCAAGCAGTTTTTAAAATTTAATTTTTATTGCTTTTTAAATGCTATAAAATCTGGTTTTGATCTAAAATTGGCTATTTTTGTTGTATTGTTTCTCTAACTTGGCGAATACGCTCCTACCACTGCTCTTTACATCGACTTTTGCTGTATGTTTGTTGTATATTTATGTGTCTCTTGAAGAAGTATTAAGATGTCTTAAATTTCAGAAGATGTCAATAATTATTTAATTCCATAGTGTTCTATTCATCATTGCAATGGTCATGACTTCTAAATAATAAATATGTCATGCATACTGCTGGCCATTAAAATTACAACACCTTGAAAGAATAATCTGACAAGCATCAAATCACATGAAAGGAAGAGGATGTTAGGAGAATCAAACTGTCAGTGTTTCAGCGCTTTTAGACGATACGGGAGGGAGAAATGATATCTGAACTGTATTAAAGAAAAGTTGTGTTATGGATTTCTCATTAGAAAAGTGCTCGGTAAGGTTGGCACTTGCACAGAATATCGTGTTATGCCCGGAATAAGAAGAAATGCTTACCAGATGATACCGGAATTCGATATAAGTATGATAGTTGCCTATTGAGAAAGTGGATTATTTTTAATATGGAATCAATGGGTTGATGACGGTCATCTCCAACCCTCTCATGACGAACATCCGAGAGGACAGACATATTAAGAAGTTAGCCTGTCCAAATTGTACATCAACATTACTGGCTTTTAATGAGGAAATGGGTATGTTTACAGTACACCCAGGATCTGCTCGTATGATACGACGAAGTTTGCAACAGCGTAGACTGTCAGCAAGGCGATCATCACTTCGGATCTCCTTGTCAATGCAGCATAGAGAGAGATGGTGACTCTCGTGCCCCGAACGACAAATCTAGATACAGGAGCAGCACAATGATATCTTTTCAGACGAGTCCCTGTTCTACGTGCAATATTCTGATGGCCGTAAACGTATCTGAAAGCTCCGAAAAAACCTCTCGTCACCTGCTTGCATCTGATATCGGTATAGGGTCACTGCACATTAGGTACATGACACGGACATCTCTAGTTCCGATTGATGGTAATTTGAACGCCGATTGATACATTTCTGATATCTTACGTCCAGTAGTTGTGCCTTATCTTCGAAGCCTGCCAAACTCCATCATCCTGCTAGATAATGCAAGACCACATATTGCACATCGTGTTCTGACCTTCGACTTTACACAAGATATTCTATTATTATCTTGGCTTCCATCATCTCCAGATCTGTCACCTACTGAAAACATTTAGTCGTGGGTTAGTCAGTGACTGGTCCGCCACACCTCTCTAGCTGATACGGTTCAGGAAATGTGGGGGAGACTTGAAGCAGCATTGAATAAGTTGCCTGTTTCTTTCATCCATGTTTAGTTCGACTCATGCCTAACCGAGTAAGGGTCGTTTTAGCTTTCAGGGGTGGCACTGTTTCAGCTAATTTCATACCCTTAAACACCCTAACAGCTAGTAAATTTAATCATTTTACGTTCATGCCGTACTGTTTACGTACAACAAATATCTTTTTTTCTTCTTTCCTTTATGATATTGCAATTCTATTGGCCAGCAGTGTATTTATGTGTTCGACTATTCAAGCGGAAAGATGTTTCCTCATTTTATTTTATAATATGCTTTTTCTCCCTTTAATAATTTTCCCCTTTCAAGTGTTTCAGATATTCACTTTGCATGGAATTTTTGTGATATTTTAGAGTAAATATTTATTTCAATTCGCCATTCTTTGTTAGGAATATGAAAACTCTCGATTGTTTGGGAGATTTGAAATAATTTATGAATTAGCAGTTCCAAAAAATACTTTTCAGTCTTTAAATCTTAATATTTCTCAAAAACGTAGTACTTTTCTGAAGAATTTGATTTTATTTAATTTTATATATTTTCTTGTTTGGGTATTGTCTTTTAAGCGAGCAAATAGACTGTCACATAAATTCATAAATAGGCAATCAATTATTCTAAATAAGATTTTAATTGCTAGCGTTCCCAGTTTCCGGCGGCATTTTGCATCGAAATGTAATCGCCGATTAGAATGTCAATATTCATTAAACCCTGGAAACTAAGCAACAAGAAAAAAATAGATTGCTTCTAATTAATGGGCTCCAGAACATAGACTAAGATGACCAAAAATACAAAAGAGTCTATTGTTTGGATGCGAAGGATGACATTCTCATCGATTTCTAAGAAAATGGTAAACCAATTATTTAAAATACCCATTTATCATTTCTGCCAAGTATACTGTTTCAACAACCCTTGTATTAAATGGTCTTTACATATAATCAAGATTTTACTGCTTTTCATTTAATATGTTTTTACAGTACTTGATCATTTAAATAAAAATCTCTAAAGCTAATTTCAATTTTTCAACTCTGAAATCATTTTAGGAAAAATAATATTTTTGACAAATGCAAAAAATTGACATTGAAATTATAATCATATATAGTACATTACACTATCACAAGAAGCTCCTCCGGCTTCAATAGACTTGATATAGCGATTTTATAAATCTTCGAATGCCAGTTCCATTTCGCTTTATGGAATTGCTTCTAAAGGCACGTGTTAATGCTGCTTCCATTGTCAAAATGTTATCAAAATAACACATTTTTAACTTCATTTTAAGATTCGGGATTAAAGAGGAGTAACAGGATGAGTATTAGGGTAATATGGTGGATTATATCTTACTGAATTCAATTTTTGCCAAAAGTTTACGTACAATAATTGAATCATGGCTATTTTCATTATTGTGCTCTTTTTTTCATCCCATATTCCGGACTAGTACGACGTATTCTGGGAATGGCACATTTCAAAACATTTAAATAATACTCTCCAGTAATTGTGTATTCAGTTATCTAATTCTTTGTGGATGTATATTTTGTGTCGAAAAATGTAATGCGCATTTTGATTTTAGTTGGAACATTTTTGCATTTCTCTCTTGAGTTTTTTTACTTGCAATCCGCACTTTGACTCTTTATTTTAATGTCACATCCAAACCACCATATTTCATAACCTGCAAACATTGATTTCAAGACACTTGAATAGTTTTCAGTAGCTAACATTATGTGCGCGCAACGTGCTCTTCTCATTTAATTTTGTTTATTGATTAAAGTGTGTGAAATAAATTTATCAGAGGATTTTTTGCCCATACCTGCATGTATAATCGTTCGAATAGCTTTTTTATTGATGTCTAAAGACTCTTCCATAATTTTTTGTGACACACAGCTATTATTTTCTACGAAACCGCACACTTTTTCAATCATCTCATGAGTCCTAGATGAACTTGGTCTTTCGGCGTGCTTATAGTTTTCTAACTTATCTCCTCCGTACAAAAATTGTTTTTGCAAAATAAAATTATTCGATCTACATAAATACATATCTCCATAAGCTTTGTCTCATAAATCTGAATGTTTCCGTGGCACTTTATCAAGTTTTGGGTTAAATTTAATTTTTCAGGTCTTTGTTCCATCATAATAATTCAACATCGGAATCATATACCTCTAGAATGAATGACCGTATCGGTTGAGAGTTAAACCTATTGAGCGTCGTTAATGTAAATTCCCAAAGCTCCACCACAATCAAATTAAAAATTAATCGTAAAAATTAATCCAATTATAAGCTAGAATGTGGCTACATGAAAAGGACATTTCTTGAGTTATACTGAATGTATAATAATATTAATTGAATATGGAAATAACTATATGAATATGTTAAACTGAATATAAGAAAATATGAGTATAATATGAATTACGTTTTGATACTGTTTTCTTTATTATAGACTTATGTTTAAATAATCATATTTTTATGGACTTATCATCATTTACTTCATGGATATAAACATTTATTCCCGAAGAATGGCGAGTTTAAAATTTTCGATTAGCTAACAATTCTGCGGCTGTGTCAACATTTCGAATAAAAAACAGGAACAATAGAATAGATACATACGTTTCCGAAGTCAAGTAGCTTCAGCTATAAGAAGTGGAAAGTTCATATGAAAATTATATTGATTGCCCGAGGTTACTGTGATTATGTATTTGTATGTGTGTTTTGGGAAAGATTGATCCACACTCATTACCCGATAGTTTAAGTAAAAAAAAGAAGCAAGCATTTAAATGAATTAAGGAACTTTTGAACACGATGAATTATTAAGGAGTCGGGCGTCTTTTCCTCACATTATTTTCTCATGCTACGATGGGAGGGATGCTTGGTCAATTCTGGGAAATAACTTTGAGCCAATATCCAGAAATCGCCTTGCTAGTTTAATTGATGAATTTCATGTTCTAAAATTTTGAGATAACGAAAAAAACATAAGTATATTCTGCAAGCGTACATCGGAAAAGAAGCTATAAATTGAAAAGGCAGGTTTTAATATGTGCTTAATCAACTGGTCTGTTTCCGAGTTGATTCGAAAACTGCCATTAGTTTCTGATAACCTAGTGCAGTTTCTGTATCGTCTAGAAGATGACAAATTTAATTCTATGTACATAGAAAGTCAACTCATAAGTGAATCAGAAAGAATAATTCAGAAAAAAAAAGACGAAAGATTTCTTTTGTAGTCGGATCCATATTTGACTAAAATTTGAGTTTCTAGTAAAATCTTTCTGAAGCAATTAAATATTCATCGAAGTTGAACGATAATGAACACTTGGAACGAATATTCTTGGAAGTTATCGGCCACGAATACTTATGTTTATTGTAACAGAAAGATCAATTTATAAATGATTGTTAAAAGAAAGAATCGAGACATGATTTCAGAACCGATTTCAGACATAGAAGAATATTTCATTGACATATCGGCTTTATCACATTTTATAAATATAGGGACTGGATCGAGAACTTTAAGTAACTAAGACTGAAGCTCTGATTAACGATGAAAACCGTATATCGGAAATACTTGGGGCAGGTGATATATTATTTTATGCTAAGGACAAAAATGGTTTTGTACAAATAGATTTGAAAGAGGTTTCACTGTCCCTAACAGGAATCTTAACTTAATTTGCTGTGCTAACATAGACTTTGCAAAGTATGAAATTTTTCGTCATGAAAAAGAGATGGTTTAATATAATGTAAATGGAGAATATTGTGTGTTTTATTTTACCTAAAGTACAAATAATTCTTTTTTTATGTTCTTTATGGTATATCAGCAAAGTAATTCGAATCTTGTTATGTATCTTATAAATATGATAGTTCAAATATTGAATTAGCTCATAGATGTTTTGGAAATGTAAATTTTGATTTAATAATTAAATGAGTTAATTTTCGAGTGTAACTGGTTAAATAACTCAAAGGATTTACCTGAATCTTATGCAAGTTATAATTTCGTAAAATGTACTAGAATTACTTTTAAAACTCACGCTCATATATTTATAAATTATGTTTTAGATAAAATACGTATGTATGTGTGGGATCCTCTCCCGATAAAATCATTAAATGGAAAGTCATACTTCTGGTTTATACATGATGATTACTCCAGGTATTCTATTGTGTACATAACTGAAATAAATGCGATGTTTTTACATGTTTTAAAGAAAACCTTGATTTTATAGAAACCCAATTAAATAGAAAGTTAAATATTCACTGTGACAGGTAACAAAACCAGCTGTCACCATAGTTATACAACGAAATGCAAGCATCAATATAAAGAAAATGGTCTGCAGATGTTTAATGTGCTCCAAAGGAGGGGTGGATAGCTTCATTGTCCAGAAAGGTGTTGGAGACGATTTTTTGGGATACAAAGGTGCTCATGCTCATGCATTTTTTAGAAAAAGAAAAATGGTAACTGGACAAAATTAGAGCAGATTACTCCATTTCTCTTTCCCGTTCTTAATGTCTCATTCCCAACGTGGCTACTTTTTGAACCGTTCTCTAAGAATTAAAGGCATCATTAATCAAGTAATAACACTAACCATACTGTCATATTCCGAAAGATATGAAGTGATCCTAGTAAAGATTTAAAAATAATATTTATGGAGGGGATTTTGAGATAGGCGAATATATAGAAAATTAATAATAAGGAAACTAATTGATGGTAATGTACTGTAGGTGCAAGAGGTAAAAAATATTTTGTCTCTTTCATCAAAGTCCCGTGTCTGGTGTTTTCGCCTCCTAGTTCAGCTAAAATAGATTGCCATTTGTCGCACAGACATGCCATGACACTGGGAAAAACATTTTCTACAATAGGACTCTAGAGGGAACAGAAATACTTTTGTTCATGAGTCTCGACATAGTGTTTTATATGATGCAGGGCTGTTTAAATCTGAGGACAATTTCATTTTTTGTGACACCAGGTGCAGTTTTTCAAGTTAAGAATATCAACGTGGCAACTCTTACAAAAATTTAACCTTTCTGACATATATCTGATATACGGAACAGCAGAATAACATTCTTTTTATAAAAAAAAAGTTATAATAGCTTTATTCTTTGGGACATCGGAATTCACGCTTTAAATTTGAATTTTTGAGTCCTCATGCGTTTCTACACGAATTTGAAATTAACAAATATATGTTTGATGTACGGGATAGAGAACAAAAGCGAAATTTTCTAAAGAAATTTCAATACTTTATTTATTTATTTTTGAAACTAGAAATGAATTTTTTTTATTTTTGATTGCATACATTAAAAAAACATTGAAACTTATATATATGCATTTTATATACGAGACTATGAAAAATATGAGTTCTTAATAAGTTGTACATTTTTCGAATGTATTTATATATGAAACTATAATAATTAAACTTATCGAGTTTTTCTTTCTTCAGTGGAAAAATAATTAGGGCATTGAGCGATACTGTCATTATATCCAGGTAAAGTTTCTTATTGATGATGTTATTAATGGTTAACACCTTTTTTGGAAACACTGCCTTCATTGTTCAAATTCCACCAAGTGTTCATTAATTTGTGGGAGAAATATTTAATATAATACTCTAGATCCCAGAGAGAGAGAAAAAAGAGAGAGAATAACTAAGAGAAATAACAAGAATGGGAATAAAGAAAATTCAGAAAACCGATAGAGCATTGCGCAAGGCACACCACTCGTTATCATAGAAAACAAACTCCTTGGGAGAAGAAGTCGTCACCAGGACTCCTAGGAATTATAAATTCCGAATTCACCTAAATTAGGTAAACTCCTGACGAGTTGTTGCTAGTGAAAATATTCTTCAATTACTTGAATTTATCTGAACTGGGTATATTTGGACAATTTAAATAATATTAAGTTATTGGCGCCCGAAAGAGTGGTATGACCAGTCGGACATTTTTTTTCCTTTGTTCAGCTCGCTACGTGTGTGCAAGTTTCAGTGTGAGTCAACCCGATACTTATTTTGAAAGTGCTACGTGAAGAGATCATTTTGTTAAATGTGAAGAAATATCAACCGATATTTAAAGTGAAAGATTGCGTGATTTATATTTGAAGAAATATCATCCGATATTTAAAGTGAAATAGAACAAATATCACCCAAGGTATTTTAAAGTAAGAATTAGAATTCATCGTCTTTTGTGTGAAATGCAAAATTGATGCCTAGGAAAAACGGTCCCTACATTGTGCTATCCCAGAGATCTCCAACTACATTTGTGGTAGCCAGTTGTGACAAACCTGATGAACCTTTAAGTGTTTACCATGCATCAGCTTTAACGCCTTTTCTGAGTAACAGTAACATAGACACCCAATCTCCTGTAAAACCTCTCAGGAGAAGAGGAAGACCTGGAAAGCAACAATTGACACCTAGAAGAACTGCTGAAGAGAATGTCATGTCTTATATTACACCGCCTCGCCGAGACGGCCTTCGGAAGTGTAGGGGTAAGATGTAACACTGCAATTTAGGACTACCTTCAATATACTATTAAACGGTAGCCAGATGGCGCCACGTGTTCTTTTTGGGTTAAAAGACAAGTGCAAGCACGATGAAGGAGAGAGACTTCTTTAGCAGAATGATGGAGTGAAGTGATGTTCGTGAATCTGTGTTATATATATATATATATATTGTATCCTATGTTGTGTTGTGGAACGTGTCAAGTATTAAATAATATTTAATCCTGAAACCATCCGGTTGTTCATTATTTTGGTCGGAAATAATAACAACATTAGAGGGATACAAGTTTAATTATGCTGTGTCGAACATCTATTGTACAAAAAAGTATAACTCATCAGAAGGACTCAATATTATTTGCCTTTCATTTCGTTTCTCTGAAATAGACCAGGAAACAGTATTTAAATGTTATGGCTTAGAAATTCTTCGTAAAAGGTGTTTGGAATAGACTACCTTTCCAGAAAATTTCATTATGCATTCACGGAACACAATGAGGTATGAATGCTATCTGAAGACTCAAGGCCCATTATATCTGAACAACAATGAATCAAAATTATATCTGAAAGCTTAAGTAAAAAATATTACGTAGAGATTTTTTTTTGTTGTTGTTGTTTCTTATTCCTCTGTATTAGTCAGCCAAGCCTTAATTCGTAAGACTACGGATAACGAGAAAGTCAAACGAAGAAGACTGAAACGAGGTCCAACTTCGTCCAATTCAGACTCGCAGAAAGATGTGAAAGATAGGCTCACGCCTCCCCACCTTGCAGATGAATGAAACCTTGCTGCCGTCCAAAACGTTCCCTATGCAGCCATTAGATTCGTGGTTTACAATCTGAGGTTCATGAAACACTGGTGCTGTGTGAAGTCATTTTACGTCACTGAGAAAAAATCAAATACATAATTAAAAATTAGATTAATTGGTTTCTGGAAAGCAAATTATGAATCTTGTAATTAGTGTGTAGAAATATGATCTGGCTGACACATTTAAAAGGTTTTTCATGCATTTTTTCAAATTAATTTAATTAAATTTTATTAATTAATTAATTAGATTTTATTTAATATATTCATTTCAAGTTTTTGAATAGAGTACAGTAATTTTAAAGCTATATATAAACTGAATTATAATTAAATTAAGTTTACTTTCTTGGATGTATGACTTCATTCTTTATGTTTAAATAACGATCAAGTCTTAAGACCGCTGAATGAAATAATCTTTCAGCAAACATCAGTTTGAAAGATAAACAAACGCGTAAGAAATTGTAGGATAAATTATTGAAACATTGTTCTAAAAATTAAAAATGTTATACATAAGCATCTCATCCAAACCGTGAAATAAATCCCTTTTTCATTTTTGCAAACCATAAAAGCGGTAATCGTAAATTTATGTTAATGGAAGGAATCATAGTCTGTGGCTATTAATTAGAAGGTTATTTATTTATTTAAAGAAAGAAGATTTGGGTCATTACCGGATAATGGAAATTCTAAATTGAGCAAACAATAAACCCTTTTAATGATTCATAACTCTTGTTATACTTGAGAGCTTAATTACAAGAATAAATGTTTAAATTCTTATGAGAATTACGAACGCTAGACATTTTTATTTTATCAAAATGGATTTTAATTCCGTGAACGACTCTCAAAAATTAATTGAATGTTCATTTTCTACTACTGAGGGTATCATTAGATATGATAATTTTTTTTATCTAATGGAGAATGAATTAACTTATCTAATGGAGCACTTCTTTTAAACTTCTTATCACCTGTTCTTAATTTTAGGCTTTTTTCATGATTTGGTGATTGATTATTTTGTTCTTATTAATAACGTTTTATTTGAATTTAGAGGGAGACTTTATATTTAATTTTAAAAAATAATGTTTTTTCTCACAAATCTTGATATGTAGCGTTTTAGGTAACAGATGGAATTCATTGTCAACATTGATTTCTTTCTAGTTCAATGAGAAATACAAAACTGTATTTATTTTAATACATATTATATTATTTTATGCGTTTTAAAGTACAGATTTTTTTCTCTTTCCGAAGTACTATTATTTTCGATCCGGCAATCCATCTGTGGCCTCAGTAACTGTGTGATCATACCACGAACGCGCAACGAGCGCTTTCTCGCGTCCCGGATGGTAATATGTAACGGGGCCAGTGCAATTTAAATGTGTCAGGAATCTATTGGCGTGGTGTGAAAGTGTAAAGGAGGAGGTGCTAACTCAGGTGCGCCCTCGTAACTTGACTGAGATTCAAAATTATGAGCTCCGTAGCCAATAGCCCTGATGTTGCTTCTAAAAAAATGACATTAACAAACGATCAATCTGTCTGGAGGCTCCTCTATAACATCGATTGAAATTGGTCAAATAAAATATGTACAATAATTTGATAAAATTATTTATATCAAAACTTTTGAAATTTTGTCTTGCCTATCATTTTCTTGCCTTCTTCATTCATTAACAAAAAATTCATAAAAAACTTTTCGCATTTCATATCTGCAAAGTAATCAAATATAAAAAAAACTTTTTAACAGGGGATGGCAAATTTTTATCCAATAGATTGATTGTTTTTATTAACGTCATACGAGAAACAACACGAGGGCTATTGATGATGGACCTCATAATTTTGAACCTCGGTCAAGTGTGTGACAACATGTGAGCTCGCACCTCTGTCTCCTAAATTCCATATCGTGCGCCCGGGAGGACTTTGAGCTTCGTGAAGATTTAACGAGAATCAGCCCGAACACACTTCGGGTCTTTAGTGGCATCAAGGCTCGAATCGACGATTAGAAGAAAACCTCCAGCCATGAGTCTGCGACCATGATCACTAAATTACCGTAGTTCTTATTAAGCGATAGAAACCATAATACGTTTCAGTTTCAATATAATCGTTTTTTGCTCAATTTTATTCTCCATGTGTTCATTTATTTACTCACTACTCCTTAAAAGAATGTTATCAAGGCTGGAATGGAACATAAAAAATGAAACTAATATACTAAAAGCAAAAACTCAGATGTCTTCTAGAAATGTTCTTGTTACTAATTTAGGGATTCTCAGGGTATGGTGACGTTGCATTTCTTCTTAGCCGACGTTCAATGAATGCAATATACTACTTCCGAATATATATATATATATAATTTTTTCACTTTATATTCTTGGGGTTTTATAACCACTATTTAATAATATATTTTATTGATAAGGAAGATAGGCATTTAATTGTTTAAAAACGCAGCTTAATAGTATGAAGAATCTTTTAACAACATTTATAATGTTATTCTAAATTTTTTAAAAAAGTTTAATGTTTTTTAAATTTTTCTGATTTCTGGATATTTTATTTATTTTCCGATATTTCTGATTTATATATATATATATATATATAATCCAAATAAATATTTTGAATGATATCTGGGCGTAAGAGATATTAACACTTTAAAGGATAACAAATTGATTAAAAATATGATGCAGCAGTTTAATAAGGAGTGTGGTCATTGCTGACGGCTAGTATATTGTGCAACAATTTCGTGTACTTGTTATGACATTGTGGGTGAGTTGTAAGCTTAAAGATTTCCCAAACTTGACAAAAGGCTTTTTTCAAATCTAGAACGAAGCTTGGTAAGTGATGGGCTGTAACTTATTTTTCTAGCATATCCCACAAATGGTCGATAGAATTCTGATCAGAGGAGTGAGCAAGCAAGGTCATGTGTTACGTGTCTTACGATGCAAGGAGTTCGTCGGTGACAAGGTACGTTCTCATCTATAAGCAATAAAAGTAGTACCAACAACACCTCTAAACATGCGAACATAAGACTCAAGAACTTCATCTCTGTTACTTTTAGTTGTCATAGTCTTCGTCTCAATGATAAAAGAGGCATTTTCAACCGTCCAGCATGATGCCTGACAAACCATGACTCAACTTGACGGGAAACCATAAGTTCCCTTCATATTTTCCAGGTGAAAATAAATTCCACGCTCTAGTCAAATCCTTAGCCAATGAGATCATCCCCGAATATATCTTTGGACCACTGATCCAAACTCCAATTTAAACACTTTATGTTGATGTGAAATGAATGAAATGTGTGGTCATCTGACATAGTGATCAGAATTATTAAGTCTCCTGTAAAACTTTATTCTGGAAACTTGAGATTACACACTGAAACACGTTCGGAATTCGAAGCTCTTCAGCCTGTGATCGTCTGGATTTAAGCATTTCAATAATTCTTCCTTACGCAAACACGTCCATTCGTCGTTTTTATACCGTCGTTCATTTTGTTTAATCGTTTACAACGTTCCATCACACTTGATGAATAGTACAAAACATTTAACTTATCACTTTTAGATGATGAATAGCACAAAACATGTCTTAATTGCGAAACTGTTTATGTCGTGAAAACCGGTTTATTTCCTTTCCGAAGAAATCAAGTGTTTTGTGCATGAAGACGGTGACTGAAATACTTTGCCGAACAGACAGTTTCACCTTCATTAGATGATAATTCGTAAGTTCTTCTGAAAAAATTCGCTTGTATTTTTACTTTACCTGTAATTATTGTTATTAACATTCCACCTATATTTCATATACATAGTTATTTATGTATATATATATATATATATATATTCATATATATTTTTTTAATTTTTTTATGTATATACACTCATGGACAAAACAATTAACGCACCAAGAAGGAGTCGTCAAAATGAAACGAAATTTTGCAATGACTACTTTCATATAAGTAAATGATTAGAAAATCAAACAAAAAGGATCATTTATTTCAGAGAAAAAGGCAAAAGAACGGGGGGGGGTTAATAATCTGTTGAATCCCCTGTAGAGCGAATGCACGATGTGATATGATCGGGCATTGAGGCATACAAGTTCTGTATGATATCTTGAGAAATTTCGTTCCATATTTGCTGTAACCTTGCCTCTAGTTCGTTCAAACTCGTGGGATGCCCCACTTGCCGTCCCAAATGATCCCAGATATGCTCAATTGGAGACAAATCTGGGGATCTAAAAGGTCAAGGAAGGGTAGTAACAGTGCGGAGATAGTCTTGTGATACCTTTGCCGTGTGAGGACAAGCATTGTCTTGTTGAAAAATGGCTCCTGGGAGCCGTTGCATGAGTGGCAACACATGTGGTTGCAGGATATATATATATATATATATATATATATATATACAGGTTGGTAGTCGATGGGTGGCGTCAAAGGCAGCACACGTAATGGGCGCCGTGATCCCAAATGTCCTTCAGCCAGGCGCTTTCGTATGGTTCGAGAAGACACAGGGCCCCTAGTGAAGGTGCTACCTGTTCCTGGATGGCGGCCGATAAAGCAGTTGGCTATACGTATGCATTTCTTACGATGTGGCGGTCTTCTCGACGACTGGTCTGTAGAGCGCGTCCTGAACCTGGTCTTTATGTAAATGACATCTTTCGGATCCACTGGTCCCAACACCTCCTCACAAAACAATCAGAGCGGCCTAATTGACGAGCTACTCGCTTAGCTGACCACCCAGCTTCCATCATGCCGATGATTCTCCCCCTCTCAAACTGCGACAGCTGCTCATATTGTCTTCGAAAACGGCGTAATGGCATGTCTACCTCAGCTCTTCCTTTGTAAACGGTTCAGCACACTCAAACAAGCTTTGGTTACCTGTTTTATACTCCACGGAGAACGACGTTAAACGCCCTTTACGGGTTATACGTAATGCGCAATCACGCTGCATTTCTAATCATTTGCGTATCTCACCGACATGTAGCTTCATGCCAAGTTTCGTTACGTTCCCGCAATTATGGACCCGTTCTTGGACCGCTAATTTGTTTGTCCCTGAGTGTATATATATATATATACAGGTTAGTAGAAAAAACACTTTGCCAACATCGGCACTTTTAACGCCGTTTCCGCTTAACCGATCGAGATGAGATATTAAATACAGTTATTTGGAGGTATGCCCTCGAGAATCTGTGATTCTGTGAATGGCAACTCAGTGGCACTCACGGTTACGGTTATAGTAGCAACAACTCAAAATTTTCGAATGGCAACGTCAACTTTTTCCCGTCTTAAAATGTTCATCGCATTCGAGAACCATAAATAGCGTTGGTACGAAATTTATATTTACAAAAACGGACATGTTTTGGCCAAGTTAAGATACGGGCTGCACCTGTGATAAACCGCGATCCGGACTGCCAACTGTTTCTGAGAACGTTGTTACGGAGGTTCATCACACAGTGACTTAAGGATTTATCAATCCACAAGATACACAGCTCGTGTGTTGGATATAACTTAAACAACGGTCCTAAATCTACCGCATTATGTACTTTTCATTTTTCTATAACTTTACTAGCGTGTCAAGATGTTGCAGCCGGGGGACCAACATCTACGTATCGACTTTGCAAGGAAATTTCTAGTACGATACGATACTGATAACGACTTGATACTTCGCATACAATGGACGGACGAGGCGCATTTCAACTTAAATGGCAACATGAACACCAAAAATTGTGTAGAATGAATGGGCAAACACAAATACTCAAGCTGTGGTACCAGTACCTTTCTTTGACGCCTAAATTACTTTGTGGTGCAGTATTACAAGAAGTTTTTCTCGACCTGTACTTCTCTGTTTAGGCGACACCAACGGGCTTTGTAACATGTTCTGTAACAGCTTCTCGCTCTACAGACATCCTGCAAAATTATGTAAAACCAGAATTGCTTCATCGGAATTCCCTAAATGACATCGTTTGGATGCAAAAAGGTGCATCTCCACATATACCGAAGTGTGTTCTCAGGGTCCTAGAAGAGCATTTTGGGGATCGCATTATCTCACGCCTTTTTCGTTTCCTTGATCTCCACGATCTCACTCCTATAGAATTCTGATTTTAGGGATATATCAAATCCAGAGTTTACATGTGCAATCCGCAAACTTTGTCTGTTTTCAAAGATTCTATACAGTGTGAGATACCAAATATCCCTCATACCACGTTGCGTTCAGCATTATTCTCCACCATTTTCCACATGCAATGCGTTTTTTTCATGTGATGGCACACAAGTGGAAAATTTTTGATCTAAATCAATGTATTCTTTTGTTTGATATGTGTTGTCATCAGTTATTGGTGTCTTGTCTCTGTCATATGCAGTATTCCTCCATTCGCCCCGAAGAACTATTTTTCGTAGGTGAATAACACGTTCGTTTTTGGAAATATAAATTTCTTTCCAACGTTATTTAAGGTTTTCGCATGAGCTTAAAATTTTTGACTATATTTGAAATATCGATCGGTTAAATAGAACGGACGCTAGAAGTGCAGTTGTTGGCAAATATTTTTATGAACACCTGGTGTATATATATATATATATATACGAATGCAAGTTGATGCTTCCCTGCAACGCCTCTCTTATAACAGGAAAAAATATAGATTTACAGAGATGTCACCAATCAGCAAAAGAGAGTTTAAACAATTAATCCCTTCATCTTGGCGACAGATTTGGGTATCTTGGGGACTTTGGCGACAAATGGAAGATCTCGAAGGTATAGTAATCTAGACGAAATATCGATAGGGAAGTAAGCTACTGACTTTTCCTGAATTTTCTTATGTGACGGCACGCCTGGCCGTTAAGGTATAAGTATGCCAAGAACTGCCAAAATTTAAATTTCGCACATAGACCGAAATGAAAAAAAATTCTTTTAACGTGACGTATTGTGTTTATGAAGAGGAAATAAATACTAATATCGAAAGTAGTAAAATTGATGATTGTAAGCGTTCAGAGGTTCCGATGAATGAAATTATATTTGATGATTGATTCATATCCTCGGACTCTTTCATGGACTTAAGTGTATTCATATGAACTTCTTTTTGTAAACATCCGAAATGTAGATTTAAATAATATATAGTTAAAGATGAAAATGATATTCGTCTTTCATTGCTATTGTTATGTATACATTACCAACTGTATGCTATTATTATTTCCTATGTACATTCTTCTATTTTGATGTACATAGGATACAAATAGCTACAAATTTCTGATGTTTTGCTGCAGCATAGGATTTTCCCTTTTTGTCGAAGACTCAACAAACTATTAAAATAAGAACTTTCAAAAATAAAATTTATTTCATAATAAGAATGATCGTTTCAGTTAGAATTATTTTTCTAATAAACTTACAATATATAAACTAAACAGATTAAAACGTGCTACATTTGGTAATATATCGCATTAATACGGTTAATGGAAATGTTTGTATACACTTTGAGAATTGGCGGACCCTTATGTCAAATGACCCCCGTTATTTAGCTTAGAAAAATCTCTGAAAATTTTCAGTTTATGCTCGAAAATATACATTAGTGTAATTTATTTTATTTTTGAAGTATTATTAGGTAGCATATTTTGCTCTTTTTTTTAAATTTTAAATGAGTAAGTATTGATGATGGCATCAGTATTTATATATGCATAGTTGTTTATGAAATTTAGAAATAAAACAAGATCTAGTTTGAGCTCAGACTAGAAATTTCGATACAATAAAAAAAACATTAGCTACCTTCATTATTTTCTCACCCGTAGTGCATTGATTCGTACACACTTACATTAGTCGTGCATAGTTGTATGGGTGATCAAAAAGTGTATATGAACTTCATACTTAATGAAGGTTCTATCAACTTCCCCTTCAACTAACACTTTGGGAAAGTTTTATTTGAAAATCCTTACCAATAAGTGAAACGCGACTTATATGAATTACATTAAAAATTAGCGAAATGGAATGAACAGAATTGAGGAGTTCCATACATAAGCAGTGTAGAATTTAATATTAACAATGGCAGTTTGGTGCGTTGTAAAGACTGTGAACGAAAATCTGACGTAAAACATCGGTATTGGACTTGCGTTGAGTCATAAGCTTTTGGAGTAATTTTTTATGCAAATACATAAGATTAATTATTCAAACCCTCTCCTTTAATTCGTTTAAGAGCTCGGGCCCAAGTTGGAAGATAAGAGAAATATAAATTTAATATTCTAAACGTTAAATCAGATGAATATATAGGGATAACTTACCACGGATAAAGTAGGTTAAGGTTATAAATATTGATACTCAACAATCTGAATAAAGAACTTGATTATCTTTTGTAACTTACTTTTTCTTCATTGTATAATTTTGTTATTCTCTAAATGAGAGTTAAAATGATAAAAGTCGGTAGTAATCACTACGTAGTGTTGTAAGTGTTTGTTCTACATGTGCAAAGAAGTGAGTGCAAAGCGCCTTTTAAGTGTTTTTTACGCTTGTGTATTCCTGGACTCAAACGAGAGAGGAGTCGAGTTAGAGAGAAATTTTTTCTTTTGAATAGTTCTATAGCTTGTATATTATTTACCTTTTTTTCTGTGAAGAAAAAAATTCGTTATTACACTATTTTATAATCTAAAAAAGTGTTTTAAGTGTCAACATCTGACTAATTTTTGATAATATTTAATAACAGTATTTAAAAAATGAAATTATCGCTATGGGATTTTGTCGCTTGTAAATAGTTGAGTGATAGTTATTTAAATGATAAATTGAACTAGATTATTGAATACATTGTAACTTTGCATATCATTTTGCTTCGAATTAATTTTGCTTTAAATATATACATGAAAGGAATAAGCACCTATAAAACTTATAAAATACTATGTTTTTCTGCACTTTAATATACATAAAAATAACCTGTACACCATTTTTTCTAAATTTCTGCAGTTATATATCCGAATAATGCATTAATTCAGAGAATAAAATATACAGCTGTGCAATAAATTTTAGTCTCAATTGTTAACAATAAAACTTTTATTTCGACAACCATGACGAAAAATACATTTAAAACAGTGATATAATAAATAACATCGAAGTATATTTTGTTCATATAAAAGTTTCGCTAATACAAATTTATATAAAACATTTTCATCGTAGTAAATTTTTATATTATTAGACTTAAGAGTAAAATTATAAAATTTAAATCCTTTTGGGGGGGAAGGATTTCTTCTCCCCAATCTATAAAATTACAAAAATCTTCAGAATAATTTATGTTAAATCCAAAACGAAACCTAGAAAAAGCTCAATTTAGAAATGGAAGATAATTTCACAGCTATATTTTAAATCCCTGGAGGATTGTTAATAGTATTCTCAGCAAATAATAAAATCTAAGACGGGCAAATGCGATTCTTTCTTAAGTGCTGTTTCAGTTGAACATTTAAGTCAGCTTTTATTAATTTTTCATTACTATTTTTGGTGAATCTTGTTAAATATACTAAGTAATAAATATTATGCAATGTGTATTTTATATTTTTTTTATGTCCAGGTACTTTTTGCTATTTTTAATTTAATTATAAATAAAACTTCGTATATTTACTCACTGCAGGGATGCCGTTATCGGACTTATGTAGAACTATACTGACATACGTAGAATATTTGTGCAACTTTAAGGATAGTCATATATTTCAGTGATAGAGAATTACTATCAATTCTAACAAATTTCACGAAAAATTTCAAAGATTTGAGTAAAGGTTATCGCTAAATGTTGTACTTTTATTGATGCATTTCTATACTTCATTTTTATGATTAAAATTTTGAAATGGTTATAATTCGTATTTTAATTCTCTTGTTCACATTTTCTTATATAAGTGTACTTTATATAGCACTTAAGACTTTTTTAGAATTATGGAACCGTATTAATTAAATTAAGATAGATTTGGAGAATATCATACTATGTAGCTATGCATCGACATTTCATAGTAAAAAAAACTTAAAATGCGGTTTTAATGCACATCATACAGGCTTGCCCTTGATATATGTTATTACATGGTATTTTCTATCAAGTGTGTTTAACATTAGCTGTTGCAGCGGAGCTGACTGCACTACGCAGCAAATATTATAATGCAATACAGAAATGAAATTTGATTGATTGAGTAATATGAAACACGCATTGATCTCAAAAATCTCTAAAATTTCTTCGGTAAATTTTATTTTACAGCTTATTTTTATTATCAATAAGACCAGCTAAAAAAATGAAATTCCATACCAAATTTAAGTTATTTTTCTAAATTTGAAGATATTATACAGGTTAGGTATGTATATATAAGAGTCAATAGGGCGATAATATAGCGAATGATGAAAGTTTTTTTCCTTCTTTTGACCAATGATTTTAATAAGCTTTCTTTAATTTAAAACATTCTATAAATAAAGCATTCTAATGGATAGTAAACATCACGATGGTTGCTGAACTTTACAATAACAAAATAATTTCATTTTTTGACTATCAACGCACCACGAAGTAGTTCCGTATAAACTTATTCGACTAATTCCCAAAACTTGATAGGAATTATTATCTGGATAGTGCCGAACTGTTCCTTCGAACACAGCACCACCAGGCTTCGCAACTAGCGTTATCATGTAATCCGCTATGGGTTCCACTCTGTCTCCGAGGACAATTGTTCTGTTCACAACCAAATTTTCCGATTGCAAGTAACGCAGAATTAAATCGTTAGCTTGGCCCACTCTTGCATCAATGATTTTATCTACCTCTAGTGTTTCACAGATTCCACTGTGTGGTATTAATTTTGAGTTTATATCATTCACGATGGCTTTAGAAGCCTTTATCGCTTCAGAGCTGTTGGCGGCAACAGCTTCCAGGGTCTGACATGGACACCAATGAGAAAGTATGTTAGCATCATCACATGTTCTGTTGGGTGATATTTCTTCCAAGAGACTTTGGCCTAACGTGACAGCTGACCTTTCTTCCGCTGACTTGGTCAGGTCTAACAGATGCACCATTGTAGCATGGATATCAAAAAGCGTCATCAAGCGATTCTGATTGATTCGTAAGTTTTTCGCATAATCTGGGTACTGGTCAAGAAACCATTTTGGGAAATGGATGTACATTAATGGCATTCTTTCTTCGAATTTCCCGATGTATGTTAACCGAATATCACCGAAACGTATCCCGTGGTCGCTGAACAGGACGAAAAAACTGTTGTTAAGCGCCCCCATGTCGGATAAATCCTCCAGGAGATGGAGAGTGGGTTCGTCCGCCCATCCAGCATAGTTTAATACATCATGGGTCATTGTCGAAACCATTGCAAAGGCGAAGTGAGGTCTGGTTCCCATAGCTCGCAAGAAATCCTTCAAATAATCGTATATGATATCGGGTTCTATTTGCGAATTAAAACAGAAAGATTGTACGGGGTTCTTTTTCAATTCAGAAAATTCCATTGCTAAAGCCAGAGGGCGAAAATAATAATCTGTAGGTGGGTCGTAAAAGCCTCTTTTAATAAAATTAAAAGTACCCGTATATGGACTGTCTTCGGCAAAGAATGTTCTATATCCTCTCTCAGCATAGTCTTTCCATATAAGATCTACATCATCGAAGAACATGGTGTTTTTTAAAGATTCATTCCAGTAATGTTCTACAAAATGACCTGTCAGCATCGGCACTAAGTTTGGGAATGTATTATCCCCAACCTTCGTATACCCGTTCATCTCGAAGGGAGTAAGTTTCTCGTGCAGAAATGCGTGAGTTTTCTGGAAATGTCTCAGAAAGTTGAGCTTCGACACAGAATCGATTCCAGCCAGTATGACATTCAGACGGGGCGTGGGTGGAGTTTTGGAACTTCTCTGCTTTTCCACTTTTTCCTTCAGACTCACCAACGGGAAGAATTGCTCGAAAGTAGAATTCTGAATTTCGCATCCAACACCGACGTAATCTTCTTTCAGGGGAACTCCGAATTTCAATATAGACGCATTACCGGCAACGAAAGAGTTTTCTCGTTTACTATATTCTTCTTCATGTACACGGTAGTATGGCTGATAGTGACAAACAAGTTCATTTGGCCTCATATCATAATATTCTCTTAAAACAGTCTCGTTTAATCTTATGGAACCATCAGGGCTCGGTCTCATGAACAATGGTGGACCAGGACATATGAATGGATCCTGGAGCTCAATTAGATTCTTAACTGATGGATCCCAGGGATCTAGCTTTGGTATTTGACACCCTGGAGTATCGAGAATAAGACTTGGATCACTGGTCGCTAATACCTCTGGTAACCCATTTGGATTTGTGCTGCCTGAAACTGTTTTAGGATATGATTTCATGATATAGTTACCTATAACAGGTGTGGTAGAAGGTTTTGTGACTGTCTCTATTGGAGAAAAAATATCTTGACCGGTGTAAGTTCCAACTGGAGTTGTTGGTGCTACATTTTCATTTGTGCTTTCTTCTGGCTCCCATTGCTGAACATCAGGTAGTCTCTTAAATGCTAATGTTACTTTATTTTCTTCATTCTCTGAAGAATCAAATAATTTGAACAGCTCTTCGATTTGACGTTCCAGTGACTTATCTTCATTTTTTTGCTGAATGGAAGGATGTAAATTAAGGAATTCAGGTGATTTATGTGGATATGTTTGTATTTGGAGCTTTTCCATATCAATATCATCATAATGCAATTCAGGTTTGCTAGTGGGACTAGAGATGTGTTCTTTGCTTAAATCTGACGATTGAAAGCGATATCTTATAATTTCATTAACATATGTACTATGCATTTCGTTTATCTTCTTAGTATTTCGTATAATCGAATACCAACCAAAGACAAAAAGTGATACAAAGCAGATAAGAATCAAAACTGTGAATCGACGTCTACGAATGAATGCTGCCATTTTTGACTGTTTTTCTTGAGATTTTTAAACGTAGAAAAACCTAAAAAAAAGAGGAAAATATATTTTTAATCTTGCAATAGTTTGGATAAGTACATGAAAATTATTAACTTATGAAAATTCTTGAATCAGTGAAAAATCGCATTTTCTTACGTTTTATCATAATTGCACTACGCATAACTTTCATCGCATTTGATTTTTCAATAAGATAACAAAATGTTACTTTTTGTCTTTCAAGATGTTTAGTAACCGGTAGTCTGGTTAAGGCGTTTTTTCATCGAGTCGTGGGTTCGAGTCCTGATGTCACTAAAGACTCAACGTGTTGTGGGATTGACGTCCGTTAATTCTGGTCGAGGTCTCAAGACTTCCCAATGCCATAGTGGGAAAATGTTGAGAATGAGGTACAAAAACATGTGTCGTCCTCGTCATTTGATTGAAGCTCAATATTACGAGATTCGTCGTCAGTAGCCCTCGTGTTGCTTCAAGGTGGAACGTTAATAGACAATCACACACTCACACATTCAAAATATCAACTCTTAGAATTTTATTTCAAATGGAGAAAAACATAGAGGAATTTCTGGTCAATAAAGTTTTGCATATATGTTAATAATTTTACAGTAAATCGTCTTATAATAGATACATAGGATTTTTTACTGCAATTTGGCAGATTAATATAAACTAGTATTGTATTTGATCAATCAAATAAGTTGAATCGGAAATAACTGCTAATATTAATTAATGTCTTAACATTTATTATTTACAATCAATCAGAAATTAATATCCTTAATTTCAAATGCTATCTGCAACTTAATTGAAATGAGGTTTGATATATTTGTTAAGAATCTTGATTCAAATATAATCTCTTCATAGCCATAATCTTTTTTTTTTTGTAACACTATTTTCAAAATTCTTGTTGAACCTAAAAGTTACATGTGTCCTATATGTAACGCATTTAAGTATTTTGTTCTCAGGTATTTTAAGTGAGGTGAGAATTCAAAAAAACGGCTACCTACATGTCGATGAGGTTGCACCCTTCGACTTTCGCCTTTTCTTAATGATTAAAGAGAACCTTGAGAGACATTACTTTTATTCTAACTACGATTTGAAAGCTGTCCTTAAGGCTTGGTGTGGAAAAATACCACCCGAATTCCTCTCCAACAGGGATTACCCAACTAGTCACTCGTTGCTGCAAATGCGTGAAAGAAATGGGGGATGTTTCCTTTAATGAATATTACATTACGTAGAGGATGTACTTGGCTTTCAGGTACAGCAAGAAATATGATGACAAATAAAAATATCATGGCAACAGAGGCATTAATTTTTAATTCAGAGTGTGAATATAATGATTAAGTTCACTATTTCCTAGTACAATGCATTGTTTACATAAGTTCAAATATTTTTCAAGCGTTATCGACATGCGTTCCCTTTCTAGCGTTCTCATCCAAGACTTGTATTAAATAATGTAGGCTGAAGGGTTTTAAATCAAGAGAAAAATCAAAGTCTTTATAAATCATAGTATATAAATAAGGTTAGTTCTTTATATGAATTTACCGCGCTTGATCCTCGCGGTATAAATTGTGTAGTACTCAAAATGAAACTTTTTACCCTTATAATAGTTAAATTAGTTTAAAATTCAAACTCAGGGTAATGATTAAATTGTACATTACTAAAGTTATATGAATGAGTTGAATCTAATGTCACATGTAAGAAATTAAAAATATTTATTTGGGGATTCTGTTCAACCAAGTCAATTAAAGATAGAGTATAAGATTAAAAATATTTAAATCGAATATAGTTAAAAGCATAGTCCAAATACAAGTACAATGATTACACACAGGGGACTTTCCCCTAGCATAAGCTGCTTATGAGTAAATTTTGTGTGATCTATTCGTAGACGATTCAAAATAACATCTCGTCTTCTACATACAAATGAAAGCCGATGAGAAATAACTGATTTCGCTTACTTCAGTATATCATTTATCTCCATATTCCATTGATCTGGCCAATGATTGTGAATATCTGATTTCATACTTTTTATGATATCACAGTATGAAATGGTGGGAGATATTTTACCAGGTGCAGATTATCCAGCTCTACCTACTACTTCGATACCCTTAATACGAGAGAAGGCATCCAACAAAATATCAGTTGGGTGTTTTCAGATACAAGGTTATAGAAATTAGGACTCTGAAGCTTTTAAGGTCAGATATCAGACAGACTGGCAAAAAAAGGATTTCAGGAAGCAGGCCTTTTCCTGATTACTGTACGTCGTCAAGTGGTTCACCACTTGCCCTCCGCCTTCTATTGTATGGGGGAAATCGCTTGTTTAAATGTTTTCTATCGCACCTTAAATTTTTGTTCAGCCCAAGGAACCTGAGTCTTCTTCCGTAAGTGCTCGGTGCTACAATACTTACGAAAACTTTACCGTCGTACTAAAGAATCAATACGAGAGATAATGGTAATGGATCAAGTAATTTTAAGCTACAGTCAAATTACCACAGAGTTGCTGCATTCTTGCAGTAGAGTTGGTTCCTACAATCTACTAACTTTCTGGCCGCAGAAGGCGAGAGCTCATAATGGTTTTAAGAGAAATCTGCGACTTATTTCCATGGAGTCACAAGTTCAAATTCTTGTGCCACGAAAGGTAAAGGATGTAGTGGTGATGTTGCGAGTTAAATCTTGTTGAGACACTAAGTGATCAAGTTGAAAAGTGTGGAAGCTAGGAAAGTAAGTAGCCACCTCTAGTTTCAAAATTATGATATCTTTAGCCAATGGCTCGCATGTTGCTTCTTAGTGCGACTTTAATAAACAATCAGTCAAGTAATAATTGATAGTTTGTAAATCGAAAAATATAACAGCAAATGTTTTTATTAAACTTAATGAGTTGATAGACTGTTACTTAACACTGACCTTATCAATAGCGTATAGGATATAAACGATGTTCTGGTTACGTTTGCACCAAGATTAAGTGTAGGCGATATTTTCTGAGATATCACTTGATTCTTCCACATTTGACACCAATGTGAGGTCTTAAAGCTCTGACAAACTTAAAATGAAATAAAAATAGCTTGCATTGTTCATAATATATTTTTCTTCGCATAACTGTTGTTCTTAATGAACTTAAAAGCTTTAGTAAAAAATAAATTAAAAACATTATTAAAAAATATTTTTGTTATCATAATTAAAGATCTTAACTAATATTAATCATAATTGTTATTAAAAATTATTCTGGTAAGTCTTAATTAAATCAGTTTAATTTTTAAACTATGACAAAGACAGCAGATAAAAACACACATATGGCACTGTTATTTCATTAATGGTCTTATTTACATTTTAAACATTGTTAATTATCTTGCTACAGTTTAATAAGTACTTAAAACTTCATGTATACTTTACAAATTTTTATCTGAAAAATCTTGACTTATTATTTTCAAAGAGTAGAATCTCATTATTGAAAATAAAATAATTCTTAAAGCTTTTTAAAAACAACTGACGAATTTTCAATAAAAAATAATTCATTATAAAAAGAAGTCAATTTTTCGTTTACAGGAAAAAATCATCTTAATTAACCTCTTAAGTTGTTAAGTTTTTAAAAATGCACCTAGCTTTAAAAAAAATTTCCTTCAATTTTAAAAAATTAGAATATTGACTAACGTTAAAAATAAATCGTATTTTAATGCTAGAGATATTTTTTAAGGAAAAAAAAATCTATTCAGAAGATTTTTTCATGCTTACTGTTCTTTTTATTTAATGCTTACTGTTCTTTTTATTTGTCTTTTAGAAAAAGAATTCTGATATGAGATTTTTTCATTAATGTGTATTCAAATATTCCGGTCTCTGGTGATTTAAAAAAACTACATAATTCACGCGTACAATTAAATTAACTACGCAAATTACGAAGATGATTTTAAATAAAGAAATATTTTTCAGATAGCTGAAGGCAGTCAGTGAAAGTTTAGAATAAATTAATTTCTACTTTTAAATTGAATAAGTTTAAAAAAAAAATTCAGGAATAAAAAAAAAATTGTTTTAATTCATTCAAAAGGTGAGAAGGTGAAAAAGGTTTAAATTTAGTTTTATTTTATAAATTCTTCCTCTTCAGAAACGGTTTTTTAAATAAATTATTTTATATAATGTAAATTTTATTCTATTCTTTACGGTGTTTTCTTCTGGATGTATAGTCTTATTTTCAAATATTATCTTGCGTTATACCTTTGATACTCTGTTTTTAAATCTATTCTATTAATATACCTCAGGAATTATTATTCCGAAACCTCACTTATTTGATACAAAATAAGTTTAAGTTACAGTCAATAAATAACTTTGTTGATATTTCACAAAATTTAATTAAAAATTCTTTAAAGAATTATCCGAAAATGTTTAAACATTTATCCTCTTATAACACTGGACACATAATGTCATTCTTGTAGGTGTCCTCTAGCTGTTGTTTGATGTCGAGGTTCCAAATTCTCTCATATCCATGGTGTGGAAGTTGGGAGAAAGAGGTGCAGGCTCATGTATCGTCTTCGTCATCTGACTGAGATTTAAAATTTCAAGGTCCGTCTTTCGTAATCCTCCTGTTTCTTCTTAAGTGTGAAGTTAATAAACAATCACACGAAAGAGTTAAAGCAAATGCATGCATACTTTTTGGCGGCAGTGTCTGTTTGAAACCGTTGTTTCCCCGTTCTTTTTTGAGCTCTCCGAAGAAGTTACACAGGAATAAATATGGGCTACAGAGGGAGGGAGTAATTCAAGACTTCTCACTTGAACGTCTGCAAAAGTTCCTTCTGCTGTGTGTGGCAGGAGGACACCACGAGAAAGTTTACCGGACGTTTCGATTTGTCTTCCTGAGCTTTGTCAACTTTAACAATACCAGTGATCAGTAACAATAGTTCCATGTTTTCCCTGGATTCGATGAGGAACGATCCCATGCAATCGAAGAAGAAACCTTGAAGGGATTTAGGGGCCGCTTCTTGGTTATCATCCTTTTTCCTTTCCTTGGAGAGCATGTAACGTTACTAGTCTAGTGAACATTCGCGAACACCAGCAACAATATTTCGAAACCGTCTCCATTTTTCTAAGCACCATAATTTTGGTATAATGCTATACTATTTATTGATTGAACCTAATAGAAATCTAATTTCAGAATTCTAATACTACTTATCTATATGTTAAGACGATAATTTTTAAACAAATGATAAATAACACCAGTAAAAAAAGAGTTTTTTGAACGTGGATTTTCTTTAAAACTTCACACTTTGTGTAACGTATTTTTTTAAATATTTTTTTCAACAAAAATTAAAATTAAAAATTCCTTTTTCTTTGATTTTTTTTTGACAAAATAATAATCAAAAAAGAGTTTGAGCAATGACCCCTTCACTTCGCCGACGGATTTGGCGACCATTAGGTGGCTTGGCGAGAAACTTGGCACGAAATTTAATTCTTAAAATAATTAGTTTTAATCAATTAATTTTTAGTAATTATAGTTAAATGATCGTATTGCCATCGAGAACAATCATAAGTAGAAATTTTCAGTTCAGTTGAGCGCATCAAATTGTGAGAAAAAAGCTTTTAAAGTTTTGAGCCAGACATAAAATATGAGTTAGAAGGAAACCCATTAAAACCGTTCACATTATGTGATCGGTCAGATAATGCCTTCAAAACTGTAAGGTCATTTTTTTTTCGAAAAATAGTTAATTACAGTCATACCCGTTAATATGCTTGTCTATTTGACACTCGGTTTTACCATGGCTCCCTCGATATACAATTGTTGGTAATACCACCAATAGATATAATACCATCATTATTTTTCTCTTTCTTTTTATGAAATGCAGATTAATCTTTTGTTCGGATAACGAAGACTTCTAACTTCTAGAGCGACGTTGCCTTTTCAACTATTTTCCTTATTTTTCGAATTGTAAAAATGTTATATATTTCAGTTTTTTTTTTTTTTTTTTTTTTTTTTTCGTAAGTGATTGTTTCCATGATCTCGTAGGTGTCAGATTAGCTGTGCGTTAACCTTTTTTGTATTGGTAATATCTTAAGAGTTACAAAGATTTTTCGCTTATCGTTGATTTTAGTAATAATTAAAATTAATTACAAAAGATTGTATAAGCAATAAAAAGATCTCATACGACTCAGGAAAATATCAATGTTATCGAAAGATTTTGAAAGTTGATATACAACCAAAAATAGTAGGATAATTTAATCTACCTGGGTGTATACCACTTAAATGTTGAAGAAATGACGATAAACTCCGGCGATTAGTTGATGAATGTGACAATCCCGAGCCACAGCTTAGTAACCATGGATCTCGAATAACGTATGTGTACGGGGTCGGACTGTATTTATGGAATTATATGAAGGCAAAAATATAAATTCGAAATATTTTCACCTCTCTGTTATAAGTACTAAATTGGTACATTATAACACTGCTCATCACCCAAGTTCATTAAATGGTACTTAGAACCATAATCAGCATTTTTATAAGTTTAATTTACAGCTACTATTTCGCCGCGATTACTTAGTGATCGTGGTCGCGAGTTAGCAGTTGGTACTATTTCTGTCGAGTAGTGGAATCGAATCCTGTTGTCACTTAAGAACTGGCCATGTAGATATCCGTTAAATCTATTGACATTTCAAGTCCACATACTGGCGTGGTGTGGAAATTAGAAGAGCTCTAAACACTATCTTCATCACTTGATTGCGTAATTACGAGATCCGTCGCTAATAATCCTCGTTTTGTTTCTTTGTGCAACTTCAACAAACAATCATACACTTGAAACATAATAACATCCTTCTACATAAAATTTCTTCAACAAAAATCGAATCCAAAGATACATAAGTAAGGTCATTCAAAAAGTGAAAACAGGTTGTGTTTCAAAGGTGATTGTGTACTGCCATCTGTTAAAAGGAGTCAAGGCTAATTTTACACTGATTCATAAGATAGTTTTGCTTGGTTTAACGTCGAATTAGCACCGCCGAAGATATTTGGATTCACCATTATTCTAGTTAGATGTTCTGGAAATCAAGCAGCTATCATTACAAGGAGTTGCTTTCGGGGAATCTGCTCCAAAGAAGATGAAGACGGCCGGAAAACGATGGCGACGATTTTTTAGGATGTGATGGGTGTTATACTCATAGACTTCATGAAAATAAGCTAATACTTCATAGAATTACTCCATTTCTAAAATAACATTTTCCATTCCTAACACGGGTACTTTTTGAACCACCTTCGTAAGTAACTATTTCTCAAAAAACAGAAGTAGTTATTTCTTACCATATTCAAAAATCTGTCTTGCCTTTCAATGTTAGACAAATTCAGCCAAATATTGTTCATTGTTTTCTACTATAACATAACATAATGTTGTATATAAAGTAATGTTTACTCTCATCAAATCTAGGAAAACAATTCCGAATACTTTCCTCTCAGAATAGTATATATGAAATAGTCTATCTACTTATTTATTTTCTTTCTCGTCTGTTTCTTGTAGCAAATTGCTGTCGTAGAATCTATCACATTGTAACGTTTCGTCATTTATATTTATTTATGGCTCGAATCGACTTACAAAAAATGTACACGCTAAACTTCGGTTCGATGAAAGAGATGGTCGTTTAATCGATCGACGTTCTAAATTGTGAAAAACACTGGATAATACAGACCGTCGGTTTTGACATTTATATGAAAAGTTCTGAATAGTTTTGAAAAATATTGGCAGGTTTCTGCGTTTACTGGATCCAAAAAATATTTTATATTGATCGACATAAAAGTGTATAGTTTTGAAAACTGGATAGCGTCGAGACGTGATCGCCAGTATAATACCATTTAATGTTGTCTTCGATGTCTATAAGATCCTCCATAATATATGGAACCGCCTTCCATTATTTCATATATTTCACTAGACATCAGGAAACAGTTTCTTTTAGAATTATTTTCCAATAATTCTGTAAAGGAAGAAGGGAGTAGGATAAGTAATATTTGTGCATGTGTTTGTGTGATCAGTTAGATTTATGTGTGTATACTCGCTCGTTATCAAAAAGATTCGGGAGTTTAAATAGAATACATATACACATGCGCTAGTATAATCAGTAAAATTCATGAATATAATTATTAATATTTGTATATGAGCGCTGGTGTGATCAATAAGATTTGTGAGTGTGATTACTAATATTTATATGTGTGTATGTATAATCAATAAGATTCGTGAGTAATCTGTAACATTCGTGGTTGTGTGATCAATTAAGTTTGTATGCGTGAGCTTGATATCATTAAAACTCGTGAGTATAATTAGTAATATTTCTGTATGCATGTAGGTATAATCAGCAAGATTCACGAGTGTAATTTGTATTATTTGTATGTGTACATGTGTGATCAGTAAGATTCGTAAGTGAACTGTTGCATCAGTGAGAGTGTTGGATCATCATTCGTGTGTGTCTGTGTGTATGTGATCAGTAGAAATTGTGCGCATCATCAGTAAGATTTGAGTGTGCATGCCAACAGTAAGATTTGTGAGAGGTGATAAGTAAATTTATTAATACAGAGCGAAAACAATATATTATATGGAAAAATTTTCAGCTACAGGAATTTCATTTATTGCGCACAAATTGGTTGCCATTTCATCTATATATTATAACATTTCACTCCTTTGTCTCAAGTATTTTAATTTTGTGTTTTTAGTTAGTGCACTCATGATATGTAATTTACCTTAAAAATAGTGCTTTTTAATTAAGTCTGACAAACTCTCATTAGAATAAGAGGATCTTACTGAGATCGAAGACAACATTAAGGGGTATTATATTGACAATCACGTCTCGACGCCACAAAGCTTACTTATTTTACTCCCTCCATTTTTTATTTCTCTTTTAACTAAATTAAAAGAGAAAAGATGTGATTCATCTTTATATTTATTAAAAAGCAATAACAATAAATGTGTAACTAATTTACCTAATAAACTTAAGAATATGACTGCTTGGAGTATTTTTGAATATAGAAATAAAAGTAAAATGAAGGAATTATTCTCAAAAATAAAAGAAGAATCATTAATTTAAACCAACAGATACTTTGAGAACCATCCACTTATATAAGGATTCACCAAAACTTAAATAAAACTTTGCGGAAATAGAATTAGATCTGATTCCAAACAGAAATAATCCCATCCGTGACAAGATAATTTTTCCTTGGGATTACGAACCAATTAACGGATTAAACATTTCGTTTCATATTCCAAATTTGCGCAGCGTTTGGAAATGGAAAGTGTAAACAATATCTTAGAATAAGAGATATTTGGAAAAATTATTACTTGTAAGTGAGGATTACTTTTAAAAGGAATAGCATCATAAATTTTCAAAGAGCTTTGAATTGAAATATCTGATCCTAAAGCCTGGAACTAAAATAAGTTTCCACCATTATGTGTATTACATATTTATCTGAGGGTGGTTCAAAAAGTTTCCGTATTGGAGACAGATGCTTCACTAAATAGAGTTGTTGTTACCATCTGTTAAACAGCATCCAAACAAATTCGATATTGATTTAAGGGTCAGTTTTGATAACTGCCATGTCGAGTTTATAACGGGTTCTTATACTATCCTTTGGGGCTTGAAAATGACGTTATTTGATTTGAGAATTTCTTCTTATGAATGAACCGTGATGATATAATTAAGAATAGCAACATCGAGGTGAAATGAATAAAATTGAATGAGATAGCATTTACAAGCTGCGATGAGTTTAATGTTAAAATAGTACCAGAGAAACAGAGAAATCATAGAGAAACGTTTGAGCTACGAGATTAGAGTGTGCTTACGCCGAGAAGAAAGAGTAACGATATAGGCTTAAATTCTGATTCGACTCTCCTGTCATACCGTAAGAAAAGTATACATTTTAGATAGTTTTTGTAGTGAGCGCGTTAGGGGTTTAGTTCCACACACTTAAAACAAATATTGATTTTTGGATTTTTATAAAGATATAATAAATATCAGTGGATTTTTAACAGACATTTGCTTGTGTGAACTTCTGTGAACTGCGATGGCAGAAATTAGAGACAAAAGCAAAAATGGGACATTATGAATTGTTGCCGGGATTTTCTTTAGAGTTTTCAGTGTCGACGAGATATAGATTCACCATAATACACCAGAAACTAAGCGACAATCAAAGCAATTGGATGCTTCTAGTGAATCAGCTCCAAAGAAGGCGAAGACGGCCGTAAAAGTGATGACGGTGATTTTTTTTTAGATGCTTAGGATGTCTTACTCATTGATTTTATAGAAAAGGAAAAAACTATCAATCAAAAATAATAAAATAATTCCATTTCCCATTCCTAAATCGGGCACTTTTTGAACTACCCTGGTAACTTCTCATAATTAAAATTATCCTAAAAAAAGGATATGCGCACACATTAACTATTATAGCGAAAATACAATGTAATGAATTTTATTTTTGCAGATAGAAAAAAAGTATTAAAATAATATGTTTTAATCAGTTTTATTTATACCATTTTAACACCTTTATTTTGTTGCGATAACAATTTTTAGTTCAGTTTTCGAAAGCTTTTTAATCTCTGAAAGTAGTTCCTTCAAAATTAATTAAGAAATAATGAATCGTTTAGTATTTTATATTAATTATTAATTTTTTTTAATTGTAGAAATTTACATAACTTCTAACATCTGGAAGTTTCAGTAATACTATCGTTTAAAATAAATAAGCTAATGAATTCGGAAATTTAATTTTACTTAAAGTTTATACACATAAGAATTCTTTGTAATTTTATTTAGTTTGACTTTATGTTAATTATAAGTACCTGCTTAAATATTTTAGCTGTTTAAGAGAGTATAGAAGAAAAATAATCTGTTTAGAATACCACAACAATAACTTATTAAAGTTCAGTTTGGTTTTTGTTAACATCACAATGTACCAATATGAGGTCTATAGGCGACAGACCTCGTAATTTTGAAACTCGATCAAGTGACGAAGACGACACCTGAGCTGTCCCTACCCTCTCCTAATAACCACATCTCGACAAAGGGAAGACTTTAAGCCTCAGCAGATTTGACATGCATCAGGCCCGGCTACACGGCGAGTCCTTAGAGGCCCTATCAGAATTAAAATGTGAAAAGTTTCTTCTTATTAATAGGAATACCCAATCAGCCATTCTTTGAACTGAGGTTTGCTGCAAATCAGGTTTTAAAAAGAACCAACTATGCACTATTTTCTAATTTAGAATCCGACAGAATTGAAAATTGGCGTACATGAGCATGCACATTTTGTCATGTCCCCAACCCTTATATCTCTGGAATTGAAGTTATGAGTGCTATAGTTGATCAGATGTGAAACGAGAAAGGGAAAAGATGAACGAAAGAGTGTGAGAGTCACGTTGTTGGGCAAGAGTGATAGGTTGCCTACAAGACAGTTGAGTTACATATAATAGTAAATGAGTAAGAGATCACGAAAGATACATGAAAAAGTTATTAAAGGCTAAGGTTAATTATTTGGTATTGTACATAACATTTTGGACATAACTTTATTTGTTATGTGTCGTAAATAAATATAATCAAAAGATCACGTATGTGAATACACCCTCTGCCTTGGATATGATACATTTCATGCTAATGCCAGCAAAGATTTTTCACCGGGTTGAGGTCCGGTCTAATAGTTAATCAATCAATAACAGTAATTTTATCATGCAAAAAAAAAAACAATTTTTAGTTGGTGTAGACTAAATCAATGCATTGCTGGGATATCTAGTTATCACCGCTCAACGCTTTTCCAAACAGAAGTAAATGAGTCTGAAGCACATCCTGATTATTTTCTAAACATTGATAGTTTTGTAGGAAATATGTGTTTTAGTCCAGCTGTTGAACCAGAACGCACTCCACACCATGATAGGACCTCTTCCATGTTAGCAGCTAAAGAAAGACTGAGGTTCGCGTTGGAGGTCGGGTCAATATTAGACCTAACTTTCTGAGTCATCCATGTTGAATTGCTTTTCAACACTAAAAAAGGACAGTTGAATGCACGAGCACGAGTTTCTTATCTCAAAGTAGTTGCGCCTCTCAATGATGTGTTTTGAGGATTGGAGTTCGCCGCGTAATATGATACACATGAAATTTACTTATTTGAAACGACGATGAACAGAACTTCTGGATACTTTAGACGGCAAGGCTGCTAGAAACTTTCAAAACCTTCATTTTTTTCACACTTTCGATATTAACAGATTATGTGTGTGTGTGTGTGTGTGTGTGTGTGT